>PVIY010019790.1:0-45210 GCA_004026745.1 Myrmecophaga tridactyla
GGGCATTGTGTTTTCATGTCTTTGTTTTCAAGGGTAACAGTTTAGGGGGAAAATGCATGGCTTGAGAGGGACAGAATTTTACCCCAAATGTTGGAAAGTAGTAATCATTGTCCAAAGGACCAGAGCTCCTCTTATCATACAAGAGGGCCTAAGCAGAGACCAGCTTGAGGAAAGAAGCTGTTCCCTTGCTCCTATAACTTTCATACACTTTGAAAAGGTAGTGGGCTTATTTGCTTCAGAAATGAGCAAAGAAAGTTATTGAAGTAGGAGACTCTCTGAAAGCCACAGCCAGGCTGACTTCCTCTGGTGATGAGTGCCCGTGGAGTGGAGCTTATCACCATCTTTTGCTTTGCTGGGGAGCTGTGCTGGTGAGGGTTGAATGAGACTAGCTCAAAAACACTATTCAACCCTACTGTGAAGACAGCAGCCTGCTATGAGGTTTTTAGATGCTTTTGTTAATTAATGAATATTAATTGTGCACCACTTATGTGCCAATACAGATCTAAACTTTTGGGATATATCAGTGAACAAAACATCCATCCTGGGCCCGTTTATCAGAATGTATTGTGCTTTATGATACAGTCAAATCAGCACTTACTGCCCAAGTATTTTCTGTATAAGGCCCTGTGGGAAGTTATTGTTGGAATATCAGAGACATGGAAGGCATGTACCCAGTCAACGAAGAGGTAAAAATCTAAGTGGAGTTGTCAGATTTGGGGTTAAGCATACTGGCCTTCTTAATACCAATAGTGTTTCTTCTGGGACAATGTTGAGGTTGGAGGGAAGGTAGGCAGGGGCCTTCCACAGGCTCCCCCACCATGAAGAATATACCCCTTCCTTTACCCGTCCTACTCGCCTGTGTACTGCCTTTACATAAGCCCCTGTCCCTTGGCATCTGCCATTAATCATTTGGTTCCTATCACTACCCTGCCCACCTCTGATAGGAATCTTTTTCCTGGACTTTGGGTCACTGTTGAGTCTTTCACTAGAATTTAACATTGCACATACTTTGTTTTCTGTTTTATTAATCCCATGATCGTGTTGGCAACCAGAAGGGACAGTGCCTTTTCCATGGCATTGATTTGCACATACTTTTATTAATTAGTTTAATAAAATGCATTTGTTGAACAACCATGTGCAGGTGTTTACTGCAGCATTGAGATAGCGTTACCCTCATGGAGCACAGAGGAGAGTGGAAGTGTCAGGAAAACAACAACAATAATTAAATACAATACAGTTACATTAGACTGAGGTTAAGCCCAGGGGCGCCTTGGGAACACAGAGGAGGAGCACTTACCCTGACTGGGAAGAGTCCTGTAGGATGAGTGGGAATTAGGTAGAGAAGCATGAGTTGCATCCGGTATGTGTAACATAAACATGTACATGATAAGGTGATGTATCAGCATTAGACAGATAGTAATAACAGATAATGAATATTGTGTCATTCTCCACAGTGTGCAATCTAACAGTCCGGTTCACTCTTCCCTCCAGTGAGATTTACCCCTAGCGCCTTCTTGGTCCCTCATTCAGCCACCCTGGGGACAATAGGAAAGGTAGAAGAGAAGAGAGGGAAGTGAGAAAAAGAGAGGATAGACCATCAAGAACAGAGGCCTAAACCAGTTTGCACCCACAAGTAGTGAAAGAAGTAAAACTGTACACAGAAGCCACAGACCGCCCTGCTTTCTCTCCTCCTTTCTCTCCACGACTTTCAGCCCCGCGCCTTACCCCAAAAATTCTTCTGTCAGTCTCCACCTGGTAGTCCACACATCAGCTGCCTAACGCCTCATGGTGAAGAAAGGAACCCTGCCTCACTTCCTGTCAAAATGCAGAATTTGAGGCATGATGGGGGTTCTTGGGCTAGCTTCAATTTTCTAAAAAGCCTCATCAGAAAGCAAACAATATCTGTGATAAGACTGAATAGACCCAATTCTCTGGGCTTTTCGATGGAATGATAAAAATGATTACACTGGCACTCTGGGGAAGAGGAGAAGCATTGATTAGCCATTATCTTATGTCTTTGATTAATTTTTAAATGGGGAAACATTAATTATTACTTAATCAATGCAATTTGGTAGAAAAAGCTTTCACTACATGATATGGGCAGAGGAGGGAGAAATGATGAAAGGCTAGGATTCTCTTGTTTGTTAAAATGTGGGAAAACACTGGCTAAGTAGGTACGAGAAGGTGGGATTTGGTGCAGCACGGAGCTACAAAGTTACACTAAACCCATGTGACACACCCTGTACCCAGGCATAAGGAACTGTGTGATGCTGAGATGTATTTATGTTCTTTTAAACTGAGTCCCCCTGGAAAAGGAAGCCAGAAGACACTTTGTTTACCGCTCTCTTTGAATAATGTACAGCAAAATAGCTGAAGGTGAGAGATGCTGCTCGGTGTGAGATAACACTGGAATAATAAAGTTTTACTATCTGTCACTCCTCCTTCCCCTACCCCTGGCCTAACAGAAATAAAAGCAAGAAGGGGAGTTGGCTTTACAGAAAAACGGCCATGAAACTCAGTATTGCTAGCGCAATTCCATGAGCCTCTGAAGAAAAGGTGAAGAATTGGGCCATCACTTGAAGACAAGATTTTCTCTGAAAGGAATGACTAGATGAGTTCCTACCAGTGACCTTAGCAAGTCCCTTTTAGAAAAGAACAGCTCGAGCACCTGCATCCTGGGCTACCCATCCCCAGTGCTCAGGGTGAGAAAATGCAGCCTTAGAAGAAAGTGCTAGATGGAGCAGGTTTAGGCAGGGTAGGAGGGAAGAGAATGGCTCTTTGTTTCAGGTGTGCTTTTTCATTCCTATTACTGACTGCTGGCTCAGGATGCAAGCGGTGCTGGCACTCTTTCCTCACCTTTAAAAATCCAGGTGTGTTGCTATTGACTGACATTCGGAAACTGACCTTGAGGTTAATAAAGAGTAAGCTATTCTCTCTTAGGAGGGGCATTAACTCTTTCAGGCCACATGGGAGTCAAGGAACAGTAGGGTTGAAGGACTCTCAGATAAACTGTCAACCAGCACACTCATGACATAAAGAAGTGGCTCGGAAAGGCAAAGTAACCTGCCAAATGTCACATAGCTAATTTACAGGAGATTAATGATAATAAATTAAGCCAACATTAAACTGATGGTCAAACTCAGACCTGAATAGCAACACCTAGGCACTCTGAGTTCCATTGCTGTGTTGCTGATTAATGGAAAATACCCCAAATGGGAAATTTCTTCAAGTCCCTACACCAACCAACACAGCTTCATGATACAGATGTTCTCGTAGCCAATCTCCTTGTAGGGGGTTCATGTATTCCATTACCCTCCTTGGTTGACTGGCCACAGAAGCATCCTGTGAGAGGTCCTCAGACAACGTCACCAGGCTCAGCAGAACCTCTCCAGTCCCTTTGCTCATGAAGCAATGTGCAGTTTTGAGACTCTCAGTAGGGAAAGGACTCGAAGGTAGCTCCCCAGGGCTAGTATTTCTCATAGTGTGGCCCAAGGAAAGTCCATTTACACGGTGCTTATTGGAAAAGGCAGGCTCTGAGATCTTCTCAAAAATGACTAAATCAGAAAGGGAGCAGGAACTTGAAGTTTTAACAAATTCTTTAGGAGATTTTTAAGCACACTGAAGTTTGACAACCACTGCCTTAGGCTGTCTGGATTCCAACCATCCTGACCATTCTCATTCCTGTGAGTGAGTGGATATTGTCTTTGATTACATAGCTAGAGATAGGTAGATAGGTTAAATAGATAGGTAATCCATAGTCATATTTTAGTTAAATGATATCCATCCACTTATTCAACCAAACTTTGTTGTGAACCATCTATCACTAGGCATCACAATGGAAATAATAAAAATAGAGCATCTACCATAGTCTTTACTAATTGCTTTCATACATTAACTCCCTTAATTCTTATAACTTTATGGGTTAGTACAATTATGTTCATTTAACAGAGGAACAAAGCAAAGCATGAACAGATTAAGAAAATTTTCCAAGGTTACAGAATTTGTAAGCAGTAGAGACAGAATTTGCACCTAGGTCCTTGCTCCAGAACCGATGATCTTTACCACCATGAAAAACAGCC
The DNA here is from genome assembly GCA_004026745.1 of Myrmecophaga tridactyla. NCBI lineage: Eukaryota > Metazoa > Chordata > Mammalia > Pilosa > Myrmecophagidae > Myrmecophaga > Myrmecophaga tridactyla. The sequence continues at coordinate 4,080 of PVIY010019790.1, forward strand.
TCCTCAAATATAGAGGCACAAAAATGTTGATCATTATGGCAACCTCTCCACTCCCTACCTGAGGAACACATAGTCTAGGCAGGAACTCAGCATTCAGGCATAAAAATAGGTAAATACATTATGGTTTGTTAACTGCCAAATAGTGGTATGAATAGTAGGAGGGTAAGGAGGAAATGACTAACTGCCTAAAGGTGTCAAGAAAATTCTAAGCTCCATGAAGGCAGGGATCCGGTCTGCCATGTTTCCCTTAGCACAGTGTTTTACAAATATTAGGTGCTAAAAGTAATTGTGTTGAAAGAATGAATGAATAACATGATTCATTTTAGCTGGTATTTAAGGATGAGGAGGAATTTAGGGACAAAAAGAAGAAAAATTATGTACATAGCCTGGAGGGCTAAAAGGCTAAAAGAGTTTATTCTGGGAGCTGAAGGTCAGTGTGAGGCAAGCCCGGGAGGACTGAGGTGGGAACGCAGTGAAGAAGAAGCTGCAGAGGAGCCTGGTAGTGAAAGGTCTGAAGTGCCAAAGAATTTAGTTTGCTCCTCTAGACAGAGGTCTTTAGGCAGGGGAGGGATATTATCAGATTTCTCTAATAGGAAGACGTCTCTGGAGACCAGCGTGAAGGCATAAAGAGGATTAAAAAGAGGAGTGCCACGGGAGGTAGGCCAGCTAGGAAGATTGAAGTGGCAAAGGCAAGAGATTCTGAAGTTCTGAAATAATGTGCGTGGGAGGTGAAGTGAAAGGAAGGACCCATGTGCGACATGTGCCTGAGGTGGGGTAGGCAGGAGGCAGTGGCCAAGTGAATATGGAATATCAAGATAAGATTAATGGGTTTCTAACATGGATGCTGAAGCCATTAACCAAAGTAAGGCCAAGATGAAGGGGAAGTTTGTGGTGAAGAGAGTGAAAGAGTTCAGTTGTAAACAGGTTAGGTTTGAGTTGTCCATTGGTCCTTCCAGGGAAGATAAATTCCCAGAAGGCATTTATCAAAATGGCTGAGGAGCGAGTTTGTGAATGGAGATGAGTTTGAGAATGTTTTGCACTGTCAGTATCAAGGAGGTAGCTGAAACCTTGGGAGTAGAGACTAACCCTCAGGAAGTGTGTATAAAATAAGAGAAGAGGGCTAGGGATGAATCTGTGAACCACAGCATCTAGGGGATAAGGAGTCAGTGTGGTGAAACAGATGTTGGAATCTCAAATCATGCTGGCCTAATGGAAAAGTCACCTTGTTTTTATTCAGAAGCTTGTTTTTTTTTTTTTTTTTAGAGAGAATGAATCTCTTCCTAAAAACTCTAGACAGTTCACGGCATCCAGGGTGAAATCTAGGACAGTGCCTTTGTAGTAGATGCTTTCGGTACCAACTCTACTTCACCTGTAAAAATATATATGACATAATCTTCCCAATAAATGCTGGAAAGCCCAGGAATGCAAATTCTCCACCAAAGCATTAGCAGTTGATATTGGGCCAAAAGGCTTCTGTGGTGTCAAATTTATCAAAGACTGGCAGTCACAGCTATCTCCTCAGCTCCTCTTTCTTCCGGCTTCCATTTTGCAAAGGCAATGTCTACCAGACTGGGTCTGCCCACTCCAAACAAGATAAAAACCTGTTTAACTTAGGGAAAATAACCACTTTCTTTTAACATCAACTATATGAATACTATAACACTTCTCCTGTAACTAAATTTAATTGGCTGTTTGCAGTAAAGCTGACTCAATTCAGTTGGTTTTTTTTTTTATTAACATTTTTTATTGTGAAATATACCATATATGCATAAAAGTGATAGATTAGATTTCAAAGTACATTTTAACAAGTATTATAGAACAAACTTCAAAGTATAGTATGAGTTACAGTTCTACAATTACAGGTATATCCTTCTAACTGCTCTACTGCACTAGAGACTAAAAAGAAATATCAATGTAATGATTCTGTAGTCAGGCTCATTTGTTATAGCCTATCTTCTCTGTTACAACTGCTCCATCTCTTTTGATCCTGCTCTCAATCTTTAGGGATATTTAGACAATGACCATTCTGGTTTCTTCAAGTTGAGAAGGGCTGTTGACATTAGAGGGTTGGGGGATGCAACTGGTTGATGATGTTGGAGAGCCTGGTGCCTCTGGGTTTCAGGTCTTCTCTGGCATAGGAACAATCTGGAGGTTTAGGTTTCTGAAAAATAAGCTGAGTGAAACTATTATTGTGTCTCAATACATTAGAGCCCTGGGTATTCTTTAGGGTTTTCAGGAATACTCTTGGTCGGGGCTTGGCAAACCAATGCATTTTGCACTACCTAGCTGAAGCTTGTTTAAGAAACCTTCAGAATAGCCCCTTGACTCTATGTGAAATCTTTTACCAACTGCAGCCTAATTTTGTTACATTTCTTTTCCCCTGTCAGTCAAGAAGGCATTGTCAATCCCATGATGCCAGGGCCAGACTAATGCCTGGATGTCATGTCCCAAAGAGTGGGGAGAATAATGAGTTTATTTGCAGAGTTGGGCTTAGAGAGAGACAGGACAAATCTGAGCAACAAAAGAGGTTCTCTGGAAGTGGCTCTTAGGCATAATTACAGGTAAGCTTAGCTTCTCCAGTACAAAAATGAATTTCTTAAGAGCAAGCCTCAAGAATGAAGATTTGGCCTATTAACTTGGAAATCCCTAATGCTTGAGAGAATATCAGGAATTTACCAGGTGGGGAATTTTAATAGATCCATATTTTTTCTCCAATCCTCAAGGGACTTTTCAAACACTGTTTTATTATCTGCCCGAAAAACTCTGGAGTGAATCAAAGTGTTAAATTAAGCTATACAAAATTATAAGATCTTATTCATTATTCTAGCTCCATGTGTTTAGGTTGTTTAACTGAACTGGCCAGACAGGTTAAGTTAGATTACATGATACAGAAAAGTTAAATTTTAGAGAAAATAAACATCTCTTCCTTCGGTATCACAGAGAAGGTGAGGTTTTAGAATACAAACACTATCATCCTTTACCCCTTATTCTGATTTACCTAAGTCCCAACCAGATCAGCTTCATTTGTATCTCTTATTGAAATCTGAGCTCTTTTTTTTTTTGGCTTCCTTGCCGGTGGCTGTATGAAGTAATGCTGACTTTCCTTCAGAGCCACAGAACTCTAACTCTGAGTCTTAGTTGTCAGAGAGGCACCCAAAGTTCCAGAGAAATACCAGGTTATACACCTTGGGCCACACATCTCGGAATTTAGGGATAACATTTCAAATTCAGGAATAAATGCAACTGCTGTTAAGAGCTTGCAGTCTAGGCTGTAATTTTCTTATAAGTATTTTCTAAATGAGACCATACAATATTTGTCCTTTTGTTTCTGACTTATTTTGAGTTTGGGGTTTTTAAGCCACTGAGTTTTTGAAGGCTTTGTGGGAGTTTCCCTGGGGCTCCCCATAGCCTGAAGGTCCTGTACAATTGTGTGTGTGTGTGTGTGTGTGTGTGTGTATGAAAGAGGGAAGAGGCGTGGAGAGGGGAAGGGACAGAGAGAAACGGAAAGTGGCGGGGAGAAAAAGAAACGGTGGCATCTTACACAGGATGTTCCCTGTGTCCATCAGTCAATCACTGAGCTGACAGGTGACCTCGTGGCTTCTACCTGCACGAATATTCTGCCCAAGGCAGAGCAGTTTGCAAAATCATAAATACTAATGCCAGATAAATAAATGGGGGGAAATGTTCAACTTCAATTGGTGTCAGAGAAATATAAATGAAAACAACAATAGGATACTGTTTTTCTCCTTTCAAATTGATAAGGCTCTTTTAAAAATCATAATGGTATGGGTTGCCCGGGGAAAACAGAAAATGGGATTTTCATACCCTGCTGTGAGAATGTAATTATGTACAACCTCAAGAGGACAATTTGTCAATATGTATCAAAAGCCTTAAAAATGTTAGTACTCTTTGACCTAGCAATTCTTCTCTTTAGAACTCATCCTAAAGAAACGATCAATAGGTGAATGTTATGTGTACATTATATCTCAACACATCTCTTTAAAAAGAAACAGATTTGCAAAAACAAATATTTATTACTGTATTACTTATAAGAGTGAAAAATTGGAAAATCCTAAATGTCTATCGTATGCCACGCTCATTTGAAAAAATGCTTTACAGCTACTTTCATTTGTAAAGTTATGTTATAGTGGAATAGTAGTTCTCACAATGTTATATTTGGACCAGCAGCATCCATACCTCCTGGAAACCTGTTAGAAATGCAAATACTAAATCTCCAAACTAGATGCACTGAATCAGAAACTCTGGGATTGGGGCTCAGCATTCTGTGTTTTAATAAGACTTCTAGGTGATTCTGGGGCTCAGTAAGGTTTGAGAATCATTTGGGAAAAAATTCCTGATAAATTGTGACATGAAAAAAAAAAGCAGGCTACAAAATAATATTTAATGCTGTGAGGCTGATTTATTTGAAAAATATCTCTGGAAATGTATGCATAGAAAAAATACTGGTAAGATATATCTGAAAATGTTAACACTGTATCTACAGATGGTAGATATATAGATTTGTTTCATTTTCTTCTTAATGCTTTTCTGTATTTTCCATATTTTTTATAATGATTATGTATTTCTTTATAATAATTTTTTTAAGTTCCTTCTCTTGGAAATTCTGGGCAGCCAGACATTTTAGAGGACTACATTGCATAAGTTCAGTGAAGAAGAAAGTCAAAATGAGGCTTGGTTTCTCCCCTAACCTGTGGGGAGGCGTATTGTCCTTAAAGTAGAACCTGACATTTTTTCACTTGCTTTAGTTAGGAAAGTGCCACACTATGTGTGTTAAGCATCACATCAAAGGGTGTGTGATAAACTGTGAGCATCATCTGTGACCTGACTTCTTTTGAGTTTATGATGAGGTGGATTTCATCCTCTCTTTTCTGTATTGTGTTTACATATGTGTAACACATCAGCCTGTGCTCTCCTACTGTTGAAGTTAGCCTGGGGCTTTGTCACAATCTATATACTCTAAAAACTCAAGAGCATCTTCTGCTGTCTTGGGAATTTCATATAAACAGTTAAATAGCAACAGTATTGTTGGTAAAATACTGGAATGGAAAACCAAGTGCTGTAGGCTTTTTGTTAAAGGACATCGTGACACAGGGAAAAAAGATGGGTCCAGGTTCACGTTTTTTTTTCCAGATTCATTTTAACTAGTTCCATAGCCTTGGGCTATTCTCTAGTACCCTTTGGGTCTAGCTTTCTTTACCTTTAAACTGAAAAAGCTGTCAAGATGATCTCTGACGTCCCTTCCAGCTCTGACGTTCTATACTTTTATGACTAGATTCACAGAAATAGTGACCCATAACCAGAAGGCCATATGATGCGCTTTGATCTGTTTCATGCAAGCTGGCTTTGTGAAACACTGGTGGTATTTTCAGAAGCAGGAACATCTTTTCATGGGCTTCTCTACTTGATGGCACTGAAAATCTATTTTGAGATATTGCTTGAGCAATATTCTCAATGAAAAGTGGTATTTGGCATTCAGGACCCTTTCCCTAACAGCACCAAAGAATTGAACAGCCCACACCTAGAAAATAGTTATTTTCTGAAAAGGTAGAGTGAGCTTGTGAATATTTGGCATGGGTCACTGGAATATAAACTATTTGTTAGAGAGGACACAGTGGTTCTTTAGATTACAGGAGGAAATTCGGGTTCTAACCCAACCTGTGTCCCCTTGTCTTAAATACCTTACCTAGCTCAGTTTCACTTTCCTCACTGAGAAATGTCTAGTTGATGTCCAGAAGTATTTAATTTCTGAAAAAATATGAATTTATGATTGAAAGAATCAAGACAGTTGCAATACCCGAAGGAGTCCCCAGGAAGTAGCTATTCTAGAAAAATACAACTATAACCTAGTCAATCCCACTGAGGGGTCTGACTTACTTTTACAATATCCAGTTTTTCCTCAACAAGGAACCAGAGATGAATACATAGTTTGCTGGGACTGGCCCTTGACAATTTTTGCTTGTGGTGAAGGAAACGTATACTTAAACTGCAAAGACAATACCAAAGGTTGGGGAAGAGCTTTCTGTCCGCCCCTTAAACTACAGGACGTTTGCAGTGTGTGCTCCACTGTAAAGGAAGTCCGTGAAGTTTGCTTGGCAAAAAAGCAATGCAAGTAATGAAGTCTTGGCTCTGACCAGCATTCTAAAGCTAGAGTTTTGCAAACTTTGCAGATCCCCAGAGGAAATGCTGGAGCACAGAAGGCTTGCATATCATGGATTACACTAATCCAAGCAGGAAGTGATAATGACATAGCTACACAAGCAGTGTTTTTCATGGCTTACTGGGAAGGGTGGTCATTTAATTAGAACAACTTTGCCAGACCTTAGAATTTTCATACCCAGGAGACCCTGGGAAAAAGCCCTTCAGAGACCCTCTGGCTCAGAGCAGTTGGCTCAACTGTAAGCTCCATGAGGGGAAGGTCTTTTTTTTTTAAATTATTAACTTCAAATACCTAGGATAGTTCTTGGAACATAGTAGGTACTAGATCTGGACTAGAAGATTTCTGAGTATCTTATAGATTTCAGTTGTTTGCCTCACTGTGCTCATCAGTAAAACAAACAGCACATATTGCAATGATTACATTTTATAAGCCAAAACTCATCTCTCAATTTCTTCAACTTTAGGAGGAAGGAGGAAAACCTGGAGATAAAATTCAGAAACTAAAATGTGTGCAAACTAAAAAAAGTTCCTGGACGTGTTAGTGTTATGCAAACAGTGGGAAAGAATATGGACATCCCTTTTTTATTTTTTATTCTTGTATCTTTTTTGGATACCCTATTTTAAAAATACGATTCAGGACATACAAATGCTGACCATGAAGCAACACAATCTTAAATAAAATATAGTGTGGACCCCGAAATAATACTTTTATTGCCTCAAAATCTTCCTTCAGCATAGAAGTAAACAATGCCACTAACGGAAAGAATATTTGGAGGGTTGGCTTCACATTAACTATTCTCAAACTGAAGTGACCCTGCTTTCAGGTCCCCTACCTGGTGGATTCCAAGATTCCCTTCTATTGGTCTTACAGAGTGAAAAATGAACCCATTTAGAGACTGAAAAAGTTCTGGGCTGTTCTGCTCAAGGAATCATATGAGTAGGGAATGAGATTTATGAGATGAGGTAATAGAAATACATTCTAAAGGAACTTTTTTCCCTCAAATGCCTATTTCCTTTGTGATTGATTTGTGTGGGGAGGCTGGGAAAATTTAATTCCCTTGCATTCCCCCACCGCATTCCCACTGTTCCAGGTTCTAAATATTCCAAAGTACACAGGCATCTTCTCAGAGACTGGTCTGCAGGGTCATCCCCCACTCACCTCAGCTCTGCAGTTTCCTGAGACTTCGTTCAGTGACATTCCGACTCCCTAGTGTTCTTGAGAAATTATATTAAAATGGAAGATGATTTATCCTCCTGGTGCAAATTGGGGTCACTGATATTCAGGGAAAGGTACAGCGCCTCTCAGGTTCTCCCGCAGCCGTTTATCAAACCTTGCAGAGTGATTTATAGGCAAGTGTTCACCGAGGGTCAGTACTGGAGGGCATGGACTCTGGGTCAGATCACATTGCGTTCCCACCCACCATTTGTGTTTATAATTAATAGGTACCGTATGAGTGCCTTCTCTGTGGCAAACAGAGGGCTACACAGATTCTATACATTCCTTTATTTCATCCTCAAAACAAATCGGTAAGCTTTGGATTGTTATCCCCTACTGTAGAGATGGGGAAACTCAAAAGCCTTGGAGTTTGGATCCAGCCAGACTCCACAGCTGGGTTTAAAAGTCAGATCTTTCTGTTTCTGAAGTCCTTATGGTTTACCAGGCTCAGATGACAATTAAGAATATCTTTAAAGGAAAAGGAAGAGATAGAGGACAACCAGAAGTGCACATTGAAGAAGGAAGAGTCAGGGTTAGTCCTCTTATGCCTGGAAGTGAAAAACTCCGTGGGCTCCTACAAACATAAGCCCTCGGGGAACATCAGAATCACCTGGAAGCCGAATTAAAGCCCAGGCTGCTGGCCCCATCGCGAGGGGGGAGCCTGAGAATTCGCATTTCTCACAAGTGCCCGGGTGACACTGGTGAAGAAGCTGCTGGTCCAGAAACAGCACTGTAAAAAACACCGTAGCCTTGGAAGTCCTCTCTTCTGCCTGGTTTCCTTCTGATCACAATAAACATACTAGGGCTTATTGATCCCTTTCTCTAGGAAAAATGTACTATGCTAGGAAAGAGAGATAACAGCACTTAATAAAGCATGTTCTTTCTTAATTCAAGACTTTAAAAACACAGTGCAGAACACAGACTACACTATTATAAATTCAATATGATAATTGTTTTTAATACAGTGGATCAGGAATACAGATAAGAGGCAATGGTTTTAAAAAAAAATGTGGTCTCCGGACTGCAGCCTCAGCCTTAGCACCACCATTACCTGCGAATTTGTTACAAATGCAAATTCTTGGGCTCTTTCCTATGGAAGGGAACTAGTAGTTTGTGTTTCAACAAGCCCTGCAGGTGATTCTGATGTTACTGGAAGTTTGAGAAGCACTGGGTTAAGTGCATGACTAGTCATTGAATTGGCTTGCTTCCTAATGAGGAGTAAGGGACTGACAGGAAATTACCTTGGAAAGGTAAGCTAGGGTTGATGCTTTAAAGGTGTTGAACTTCTAACAGAAGGTGGGGAGCCATTTGATGAGATTTAAGTTTTAGAAGTTCCTCTGCCTGGAAGTAAGATTCACGAGGACGTACAATCTGAATCAAAACCGACCGCAGATTTCTCCTCTTTTTTTAAGTCTCTGCTGTTCTTTCCATTCGAGTTTCTATGACAACAATTCTGATACACTTTGTATTTGTGAAAATCACATTAATTTCACTAGAGCCTCAGGGATTCCTTACAAATCAATATTTTCCAAATCTGTAGCTCATAAGAAACAGCAGCAGCTCTTTATCCACTAGTTAATAGCAAACAGAAGGACGGGCTTTGCTCCCATGTTAATCAGAAGGGTTCAAAGGTACACCTTTTGGGATTGTCACATTTTCTCTTCTACCATTTGCCATTACTCCCAAAGAAAAGCAGATTCTCCTAACATAGAAGAGCTCCTTCCTATCTCAAACTTAAGGCTGGAAAAATGATGCCTTACCAATATCCTCTTACCAAGTTCTCTCTTTATCCAGGCATTTGAATAATGTGTGGTGGCTTGAAGTTGTACATATCCTTGAGAAACACGGTCTTAAATTTAATCCACTCCTTATAAACCCATTATAAGTAGATCTTCTGATGAGGCTACTTCAGTTACGGTGTGACCCACCTGATTGAGGATGTCTTAATCCTCTCACTGGAGTGCTTTATAAGAGAATGAAATTCAGACAAAGAGGAAAAAAAACCATGGAAGTAAGAAACTGAAATCAGTAACAACCCAGAAGAGAAGGCAGAGACCAGCAGATGCCAACATGTGCCTGGCCATGTGGCAGAGGAGCCAAGTTTTACTGGAGCCATTGGGTAAGAAAGCATCACTTTGATGATGCCTTGACTTGGACATTTTCCCTTCCTCAAAATGGTGGGAGAATAAATTTCTGCTATTTTAGGTGAATCATTTCATGGGGTTTGCTTTGAGCAGCGTAGGAAACTAAAACATAATTCTTGTTCTAAATCAGAATTTTAATAAGAGCTGGAGAGTCATCAGAGATCAATACCCTTGATTAAGCCTCCACATGGTAGTTTCCCTCCTGGCCACTCTACCTAGAACCTGGTGACAGGTGAAATTAAAAAATGGACTTCCTATATATAAATTAGGGCTTGTCAGTTCTAGCCTCCACCCAGCCAAAGGAGATGTGCTCTGATTTTGAATTAATGTTATCTACCTATTGTCAGAGTTTTCAGAAGCATTAGGTGTGGAGATTCATGCCAGCTCTGGATTCTGTCCTTACCCACCTCTCACAAGCTGACCTCTCAGAGCATCCTTGATTGCTCTGGATTTCCCCTATGCCATACAGAAAAGTCTAGACAGATGGTCACCCTGGGCAGCATCTTGCTTTCAGAGATTGTCTCCAAGTGTGGGCTGGGGCACCCCCAGGACCAGCAAAACAGAACTGGAGAAGGACAACCGCATGGCTTGCCATGTCAGAGAAACTAACACATGTCAACAGATTATAAGAGGAATTAGGACTTTCTCCTCTGTAAATAAACTATGATCTTTTCCATCAAATCTTGGTGTGTGTGTGTGACTCTGCAGTTCCAATTATCCATGCCATGCATTTCAGCAGTAATGATATCCTCTCAGCACTTGTTCTGTTTAGCCTTGTCTTCCCCCACAGGACTTGAAATACCTTGAGAACAGGAAATGTGATTTATATTTCTTTTGAATACTAAAACCGCAGTCCTGGAAACACAATAGATAATTCTCCTTGAACTGCATTAATATGGGATAGAATACAAGAATTAAGGACCACCCCTGGAGGATTAAAATAGGTAATTTTAGGGCAAGGACTGAAAGGAAAGGAAAGAAAAAAAAAGTCATCTTAAATTGCCAGGTATTGAGCTTGCAAAAGTTACTCCCTAAAAAGGTAATATAAACAGCAAATACATAGTTTTTTGGTTTATTTTGATTCTTGTCATTAAAATATTTTACCTGTACATATAGAAGCTCTATCTATATCTAGCTAGATAGCTAGCTATCTACATCAATATATCTATGTATAGCTTACAGCTATCTATATATATGTATAGAGAGATATATACAGATTTATAAAATAGCCTGTTACTTGTAAGAGTCCAAATTTATATGAAGGTTACTTAAAGGGCAGTTATTTCTAAGGATTTTCACACATACTGCATGAACATGTTATTTTTGCCAGTCTACCGCCCAGTTGTGGGGAAGTAGGGAGGTATGCTTTAGGTCAGCAGAAGGTGGAGGGTGTTTTGCTGAAGTCCCATGAAGGTTCATGATAAAAATTATTCCCCTGCCATAGCACTTTGTTTCCTCCAGAGTGGTTAGTCCCAGGCTGATAAACAGTGCTTTACATACATGATATGAATTCATGGACGAAGTCCCACCAGGTTGTTGGAATTTTCTGCAGAAGTCTTTAACTCTGGGCATTGCAACAAGTAGAACAGACCTTCCCTCCTCCCAGGTGCCGCTCTGGCAGAAATGAAGCTCGTGCATCCTAGGTCTGACCCATTCCTACATGTGCCTTTGCTTCTGGAGTTTTTAAACTTCACTGCCTTCTCCAAATGCCAGCTTCCAAAGGCTGCTGACTTTCTGACACTTTCTTCCTATGCCCAATCATGACAACGCCACACGTTGAACCCTCTCCCCAGCTGACTAGGGTCCCTGACACAGTGTCGCGCCTGCCCTGACTGCCCGACTGAGACATGGCTGGAGACTTCACAACCGCTGTAATTACGGAGTCCACCCACCACTGCAAGCAAGACACCCGGCCAAGAGAACATTTGAGTTTAGGCTTCTGTTGTGTTTTGTTTTTATTGCCTCATAATGCTAAAGTTCCAGCTCAAAGATGAAAAATTATGTAAAGAGACCTAGGTTTGCTTTTGCTGGCAATTTGCTTTTCAGCCCCAACAAAATAAGTAGAATCATTGTGTTTGTTTAATCTTGGTAATTCTGGATGAACAGTGACCATTCTTCACCTCCTCTGGTCTAAATCTTAAGGTGGTTTTCAGAAATTGGTTAATATGTCCTCAGATCACCCCTGTGAGGGAGTTAAGTAGGCTTGTTTTTCTAGTTGGAAAAAGTGAAGCATAAAAAGCTTAGGCAATTGCCTTACCCTGTAAGGGGCTGAAGCATGAGTTGTCACTGAGGAACTAATTTCCTCCTTTGTGTCTTGGACAGTGCCCTTCCCTTCTAGTTAGGAGGGCAGTGACTGGTGCTCTCCCAGGGCTGCTGGAGGAGAGCAAGCCTCCCTCTGAAGGAGAGCAGGGCTCTGAAACTGCCCCCAGTGATGCCTCTTTCCTGGCTGACAGTTACAGCAAGTGACCTTCAGCTCAACTACGGAAAGTCCAAGTGACTAATTTAATGAACCTTTGCTGTGGGAGGGGTGGAGGAGGGGGAGCTCACTGGGCAAAGGTCCAGCATGAGCCATCTCCAGGCCACGCAGGGGGTGGAGGGTGAGAGGAGAGCAGAAACGGGTCAGAAGAAACCAGGCTTCTCTCTGCGGTTAGGGGACAGAGTCTGACCATGTGGACAGATGGAAGCCCCGGGTGACGGAGGCGAAGCATGTCAGCAAACCAGAAGCATTTCCTGTCTGCAGACAGGCAGAGGGCCAATTCTTCGATGAGTTGGAAACAGGAATCGGTGGCGGGGGAGGGGGCCGGGGGGCGGTCAGCAGAACCCTTTCTCTCAGTGGGTTTTACGTAGTGGAGTGAAGGAGATTGCTGTGTCCGTGATCCCAGGCACTTCTTTATGTGCTGTGGTTTTTTTTACGTTTCCTGTTGTAATGCTTGATGCTACTCAATTCACAGGGCCCACACTGCAGTTGCGTCTCAGGTGGACATCACTGTTCAGGCTGCAATCATTTGCCCGGCAGTGTGGCTAGAAATGTTGAGGTTATGGCTTAGTCGGCTGTGCTGCTGCCTCTCACCCATAGGTGGTCAAGGACAGCAGGAGTGGGTGGGACGGGGGCAATTCCTTCCTGATCTTTCTCGCACTCTAGTGACCAGTCAGCATTCTTCATTGAGCAACTTAATAAGGACAAAGCACTGCCCTAAAAGACATGAAGGTTAACGCTAAGCATTGGATCAGGGCTTTCTAGTTAGCTAAAGATTTTCCTCGTATATTTTCTTATTGAATTGTTACAACCCTGTGAGATGGGAGGCATCACTTAGAGAAAAATGGGGTTCAGGGAAATGCACAAGGTCTAAAGAGAAAACCTGGCCCTACTTTAAAGGACCATTTGAAGAAGCATAACCATCAAGAAGGCAGGGTGGCACTAAAGAGTGCTGTGGGCTCTTTCGGCATTCTTAGGACCACTTCCTTTGCAGGAAGTCTACTATCATCGTCTACTCCTCTTCATCCTTTCCCATGCAGCGTGGGTATTAACGTTTGCTGGAGATTCTAAGGGAACCCAATACCTAGCATTGCTCTTTCCCACCAGAGTTCACCACTGAAAAAAATCACCATTATTAATACAAAAGGACTAAGGTGGAAGATGTAGCCTATCAAGTGAATGCCTGAATTAGGAAGAGATAACTACCTAATCAAAGGAACATAGGAAAACCACCTGGCCAATCAGACTTGCCTCATGGAGAAGCAGAGAACTCCCCATTGAGCAGGCCACGCCCATTGAGGAAGGGGCAGGCTCAGAACCTGGGACAGAGTGAAACAAGAGGCCAAGAGGCCAGGATTGTTACAGCTACTGGGGCTTCACAGACACCAGGCTGCAACCCTCAGGCATGGAGAAGAGTCATTTCATCACTCTTTCTCCAGGATACTTTACCTGGCACCTGCGAAATAGGTAAGGCATCTCACCCCACTGCTCCTCCATCCCACTGTCTGTGTGCTACTACCTTGTCACATATAATCATGAATTATAACTTAATGTTCATCTGCCTGACTCCCCCAAAGGACTATGCCCTCTTTGAATGGAGGTCCTGGGTCCTTTCATTTTTTTATCCACCATGTCGGGCACTTAGCAGGTGATTGGGGCGAGTTTGTTAAAGTGAACTGGACCAAGGTACAGAACCTCTTTACCGACCAAGACCGAAAATACTTTGTTAAAAATACTTAGACCACTTTGGGTGGTCTCAGAAACTTCTGAGATGTTACTCTAACTATTCACGTACAAAGTTGAGATAAGCTCTGATAAGACAGAGTGTGGGAAGGTCTAAAGAACAAAAGCTATAATATGCAGATAAAAAGGCAGAGGCAACTGGCAGCTGATTCTGTTTCTCAAAATGAACCTGTGCGATGGAGTATGCGAGGATGCTTGTCTGAGCGGCTGCAAAGTGTATGTGCTGGTGATTAATTACAAATGAGTCGGCGGTGGGGATCATTGGAGAAATCTGAAGCCAATGGTGTTCCCTATAGTGCAGTGTAACCCAAAGTTTGGTTTCCAAAGCTGTAGCAGCACCTGGGAACTCGTTAGAAATGCATATTCTCAGACCTCCTCCCCAGGCCTATTGAATCAGGATTTCTGGGGGTGGGGCCCAGAAATTTGTGTTTTAAGAAGCCCTCTGGGTGATCCTTAGGCATGTTGCAGTTTGAGAAGCATTGTTGCAGCCTTTTTCGCTAAGGTAGGAAGAATGAACCTGCAGGTCAGAGATAATAGTGAAAGCTCACATACTTTGCAAGGTGTTGTTCTAAGTACTGTAAGTGTATTATCTTCTTTATTTCTTGCAACAATCCAGTGATGTAGATACTATTTTCAACTCTATTTTATAGATGGGGACTATGAGACACAAAGCTAGGACTAGGGTAGAAAGTAAAAGAAGGTTATAAGCCTAGGAATAAGCATTATTTTTGTACAAGGGGTGCCAATTTGTTCTGGACTCATTGAGTCTCCATGCAAAAAAGAAAAAAAAATGAAGATTTCCAAAGCTTCCTCCCAATTTTACTGCTGTCTGGCTCCTGCTGGGAGAATCAGTGGACAAAACCACTCTGCTTTCTGGCTGTAGGAATGTGATAATTAGAATCACTTAATATAACTGCAATGCCCTCCCTGGTCCCTCCACTTTGGAGAGATAGTTTGAGCATATCCCTTGCTTACTTCGAATCTGTGAGATTCTGGCAGACAGGCAAGCTGCTTGTCTTGAGGGCTTGTCATTGAGAACTGGTCACCTAGAATGCCCTGACATGTTTGAGTTGCATTGTTAAACTCCATTGGGATTCTCCCAGCGAAACTCCTCTCCTTCTTTTACCAAATCAGCATTCTGCGAACATGGTATTTCCTTGCCTGAAAACATTGCACGTTTCTCCTGCACCCACCAAGATTCTTTCTTGCTTTATACAGATTGACTGTACGGGGTCTTTCAGCTGTGTTCATGTGTCAGAAGATTGAAACATAGTTAGTTACAAATTTTACATGATACTTTGAAGAAAAGGATCAAAGGGCTTATGACTAGCCCCCACCGTCCCTCTTTCTAGTTGGAAGAGAGAAGAGAATGGATTTTATGCACCTAGAATTCTTGTCAGCCATGTGCCATATGATATTTAAGGTGATTGAGAGTTACGAAGTTTAGCACTTAGATATTTTAGGCAGAACTTCAACTGGCTGGTCCGTCTCCACTGTCCTCTATGGTTTTGTTGGGGGCTGTAGTGTTTGGGGATAAGTGGTTTCTTAAACTTACACCTTAAACCTAATAGAGGACATTTCTGAGATGTTAACAAAGTCAGTGCTGAATGAGCTTACTTTTCTTTTTGCTGTTGATGGCAATATGTGTTGTTTTTTTCTCACTTTCTTTCAACAACTTATTTCTTCTAGAGATATATCTACCTATAGTCTCCTAACACTGTAGGAAATCATTGTATGGGTAAAATACAGCCTGTGCCTCTCAGGAACTTTCAGAGGACTAATAGTCAGGAAATGTAACGGAAAATTATACTACAAGGTATGACAAACTAAGAAAAAACAGGTGAAATGCTTTGGAAGCTCAAAGATGGAGTGACACATCTGGGAGAAATCAAGGAGGAGACTGCTTTTTCAGCTCAGCCCTGTGGGCCAGGAGGATTATGATAGATGAAAGAGCTCCAGGTCAAGACAGTATGTGCAAAGGCAGGGGGCGAGGAAGTATGGTTGGAGCATGTTCTAGAAAAAGAAAGTGTCCTGTTAGGCTGGGAAGAAATGGGAATTAGACAAGGCCATTTGAACTACATTTGGTAGGTACCAGAGAGCCAATGAAGGTTTTGCTTTTCAGCAGTGTTAGGAAGTAAGTAGAGCTGTGTTTTTCAAAAATGCCTTTTCAAACGTTAATGTGCATTCAAATCACCAGGGGATTTTGTTAAAATTCAGATTTAGCTTCAGTAGGTTTGGGGTGGGGCCTGAGATTCTGCATTTCTAAAGGTTCCCAGGTGATGTCCATGCTGCCGGACTGCAAGCACATGCTTTGAGTAGTGAAGCTTCAGTAATATTTTATAGCAGCAGGCTAGAATACTTTGCAGCAGAACAAGCCTGAAGACTGGGAGCAGGGTTATTATAGTGGTCCAATAAGAGGTAAAGCAGATCTGAACCAGTGTAGTGGCTGCAGGGATGGAGAAGAGGAGATTCTGGTAGACATCACATTTTCAGAGCTTTATGGCTATTTTATGTAGGGTGAGGGGTTCTGGACCCATCATGAATGACCCCGAGGCTCCCAGACTGTGCTAGTGGGTGCTATGAGTATGCTCCATCCCAACAGTCTGTGCTCTAATTATCCTGAACTACTTATGAGTTCCTAGAGTCACCAGGCTTGCTCCCTCTAGGCTTGTGTCTTAGTGCTGATTCTGCAAGGAATGCTAGTGTGTCTGTCCATCCCTGATGGACTAACTCATACACAGTGCTCAGAACTCGAATCAGATGTTACCTCTCCCCAGACATCATTCCTGGTGCCCTCACCTAGCCCCTGCCCCCTGGCTGGATCAGGTGTCCCTCCTCTGGTCACATCTCAAGAGATCTCATATCAAAGCACCGTGCCCTCAGATTACATGTCTGTCATTGATTCTGAACTGCTTCAGAGCTGGCATGGTCTTTCTCAGCTTTGTAACCCCAGTGTTCCAATGAAGTAGAGCCTTGATAAATGTTTAATGAATGGATGGATGAATTGAGCAAAGAGCATAATTTTCTTGCTGTGATAGCAATGACTTTTGTTGTCATTGTTAAAGAGGTAGCAAAGTAAAAAGGAAGTTGTTTATATATTGAATTTAATTTAGTTTGGGGCCTCGTAATTGGTGGTAACGAACTGTGTTAGTTTGTAAGTTGCTGGAACGGCTTTTATAAAAGGGTTTAATAAGTTACAAGTTTAAAGCCCTAAGGAAGTGAAATTATTCAAATTAAGGCATCAACAAGAGGTTACCTTCACTCAAAGAAGGCCAATGGGTCAGGAACACCTCTGTCAGCTGGTGTCAACGGCTCCCAGACTGTGCTAGTGGGTGCTATGAGTATGCTCCATTCCACAGTCTGTGCTCTAATCATTCTGAACTACTTATGAGTTCCTAGAGTCACCAGGCTTGCTCCCTCTGGGCTTGAGTCTTATTGCTGATTCTGCAAGGAATGCTCGTGTATCTGTCCATCCCTGATAGGCTCCGTTACTTTCAGCCTCTCTTCCTGTGGGGGTTCCTCACTTTACCTCTCTGGGGCTGGCTCTCATCTCTTGGCTTCCCTTGTCTCTCTCCAGGTTCTGGCTTGCTTAACATCTCATGGCAACATCTGCTGGGCTCCAAGCATCTCCAAACATCTGTATCTCTGTTCTCCATGTTTCTGCATCTGTATCACCTTTGCTGTGAAGTTTCTGTGGGCTCTGTGGTTCTGTCATTTCTGTAGGCTCTGTCATTTCTCCAAAATGTTTCCTCTTTTAAAGGATTCCGGTGAGCTAATCAAGACTCACCCGGAATAGATGGAGTCACATCTTTATCTAATCACAAGTCACACCCACAATTGGGTGTGTCACATTTCCATGGAGATAATGTAATAAAAAAAATTCCAGTTTACAGTACTGAATCAAGATTAAAAGAAACGGTCACTCCCACAAGATTGGATCAGGATTAAAACATGGCATTTCTAGAGTACATAATACTTTCAAACTGGCTTATGAATATATAGGTGAAGCTGTCCAACACATAGTTAAAAATATCAGAGTACAGTTTAGAAGAGAATTCAGGACAGATTACAATAATTTGGGAATCCTAAGCATAGAGGTCACAAAAAACATGGCAGAGGAACAAATAAAGATAGAGAGAGGGACAGGCAGACATAAGGAAGGACACAGAGAGAAACGGATCAACAGAAAGAGAGAGACACACGGAGAGAATGAAACTGAGACAGAGAGCAGACAGATAGATTTACAACAACAGCTTTATCCTTCAAATTTGAAGACTTTCTGTAATGCTGCAAATGAGTCATGTTATTGAGTTGCACATCACAGTGAAAGAACAATATTAGTCATGAAAGACTGTGGGAGCCCTCCAGAGAGGGTTCATAAAATGAAGAAGTCTGGAATGCCCAGCCCTAAGGAGAGTTAGACCTATGATCAAGGTCAGCATTCAAAAACTGACCTCACGTCCAGGCTGTATGGTCCTATTTAAACCTTTGTAGCATCCTGCCTAGGAGGAATCCCATTTATCAAAATGTACATGAATGTAAAGTTTGGTCCCAACTCCTCTACCTTGTCCTTTCTAAAGCACTTAATGAGAGACTCTAATCATGCACACACAAACACACACATGCATGCACGATATATGCACACACATGCATATTTTACTACTTTCTGCCTTCCCTTAACAGAATTATGAGACTTTGAAGGCTAGGACATTTCCCCTACCAAATCTGATCCAACATTAAACAGAAAGAACATTCAAATTCAGGTTGGAGGGCACCCCTCAAGTCAGTGGATGGGTCAATTTCTATAAGGCCTTTAGAAAGAACGATCACTTCCAAGCTTTTTCCTTCTTCATTGTCTAAAGCAGCATTTTAACAGACTCCTATTGTGTTTTCTCCATTCCGTTCACTTAGAGAGTGACATTTTGCCCTCAGATTCATGGGCATAGTTGCTCTCAGAGACTTTCAGAGCTACCTTCTTGACAAAATCAGACCTTCTGTTTTATCTGAAATACCGACCCCTCCCCACCCACCCAAAGAAAATCACCAGATCTAAATGACCAGAACGATTCTTGGGGGACAGGCAGACAAAATCCAATAAAACTGAAGAAAGAAAGAGACATGGCGATGATTTGTTTTTCATAAATACTTATTCAGAGTAGAAAGGCACAGGGGAAGAAGATTCCTGTTAACACATCTGAATGTGACAGATGAGGTGAGCTCACTGAGCATTTGCAGGAGAGATGACTGCCCGGCAGCCTGTTTGGTAGATGCGCCACATTGGACAGAGATACACGTCTATCTAGAAGGCTGGAGATGAGCACTCAGTGCTCCACTCCTCATTTTCATTAAGCTTAAAGCCCCTTACTGTTCTTACAGAGTGCGGATGACGTGACCAGCATGAATCAGGCTGTTCTTCTCTATGTTCTGAAACAGAAACTATCCCCGTTCAGGACACAAAATAGGGATACCTATTTTGTATGGGTTTTTCCCCTAACAACTGCCCCAAAATGTGTGTGTGATAGATTTGGAAATCATCTGGAGTGCAAAAAACTTCACTGTCTCTCAGTTCATTTTCCCTTCCTCGTAACTCAAACAGTTTTCTTTGGTGCAAAACTTGTTCAAGGATCGCCCAGACAGAAATGAAGGAGAGAAAGAAAAAGCAAAGTTTTAGCTACATTGGCTTTGTTTCCTCACTTCTATGCAAAGGATAAACAAATTTTTAGGATAAACAAATTTTTTTTCCCTTGACAACACACAGCCTTTGCTCGTGGAAGACTTGAATCCAAAAGATTCTGATTTGAGTATAGAAGCAATAAATCATATCGGTGATTAAAAAAAAAACTAACAATTTTTCACATATCTAATTACGGGAGGGTTTAATGCATTCATGAATCATTTCCTATGGCTATTATGAATTCAAGGAGAAAGAATGAAAAAATATTAAGTCCTGGAAGTGTGAAAATGAGGGTCATGCCACAAACTTGTAACATGGTTATGCCTCCGTGTTCAGTCATGTGAGGATCTGGCTTGTATGCTAAAGCATGCAGATACATAAAGTAAACTAAAAGCATGGGATTACGGTAACTAGGAGATCATAATCCATAGCATTCATTTCACAGGAAAGGAAATAGTGGCCAAAAAAAGACTTGGTTATAGAGCATGTGTATAATCCTTTCTTAATTCACGCATGCAATTATTTACTGAATAATTGTTATTTTTTATTTAATTTACACCTATAACAAGTCAGATGGTGTATTTGACACGAGCTCACAGGTGAGGAGAATATAAGTGTTTTTTTAAATGAAAGGATGACCGGGACATGATCCCTACTCTGAAGTCACTCCGAGGTTGAACTCGGCTCTCAGGAATTCCAGGAAGCGCTAAGACCTTTTGTTTTGAGCAAAACGTGTGGCAAAACTGACTAATCTGGCACCTTTTTTCTTAGAGCTTCTACATTAAAAATTACCTCCAACTGCATCTTTCAACCTGCAAAGACTCTCAGGAAAAATTAGTAACCAATAGTATTTCAAACATGGAACTATTTCTCTCTTACAAAGCCAAATGAACAGCGTGTGCCGGGTGAAGAATCTTTAAGTTTGGGTGACACACGACCATGTCCTGCAGCATTTGGGGAGTCCCTGTGGTGTGGTGAGGTGTGTGTAAATTCCCGATGCTACTGCTTACCTCACAGCAAGTGCTTGTTCAAGGTGGTTTACATATGTGTCTCATCTAATCCTCAAAACCACATCCCCATCATATAGTTGAAGACCCTGAGGGTCAGAATGGCTACACAAGAGAATCACATAGCTGGCAGGTGGCACCACTTAGATTTGGACTCAGCCCAGTCTGACTCTGTCGTAGTTTTCTAGGGCTGTCACAAGAAAGTACCATAGACTGAATCCATTAAAGCAATGGAAATTTATCATCTCATAGTTCTGGAGGCCAGAAGTCCAAAACCAAGCAGGCCCATACTCCCTCTGCAAACTTTACGAGAGAATCCTTCCTTTCCTCTTCCTAGCTTCTGGAGGTTGCCAGCAAGTCTTGACATTCCTGTAGATTTAGCACTTCAAAGTCTGCCTGTTGTTGTCTCCTGGTCTTTTCTCTATGTCTGTCTGTGTCTGTTCATTCCGTCTTATAAGGTTTTATTAGGACTTATTGGATTCAGAGCCCACTGTGCTCCAGTGTGACTTCATTTTAACATAATTAATTCCACCTGCAATGACCCTGTTTCCAAGTAAGGTCACATTCACGGGTATTGGGGGTTATCTTGGGGGTGGGGGAGTCACAATTCAACCCATAATAGACTCAAAATCTCATAGTTTGTCCCTTATACTGCTTCCCAGATTTACTGCTGAGAGCAATATTATATTTCATTCTTCAAAGTCAGTTTAACCATGAGCTGATAGTAAGTACATGTAGCCAGATTGGCTCTGAACTTGGTTTCCCCATTGTCTCTCATGGAAACCTACCAGATCTCATAACCAGCCTGAGGAGCCCAAGAAATGGAAATCCCTGATAGAAATCCATGTGGCCATCTTCACATAGTTAAGCTCCTACTGCCAATAATTAAAAATTTTTTATCCTAATGGTACTCCTATGTAAGACGATACACTAGCACCATGATTTACAAATGCCAAACTTTTGACTTACCTTGCTATTATAGGAGCAGCTTGAAAAACATCCATATTTTATGAGATCATGCTGCATGTCACTGCGCGCGTGTGTGTGTGTGTGGTAAGCTACTCTGATTGTAATCCTTCACAATTATATAAAAGTATACAATTTTTAAAAGCCCTTACGCATCATAACTTTATCAGGCCTGTCCCATTTATAGACGAGGAGACTAAGTCTTAGAAGGTTTAAAGTGACAAGCAAAGGTTTCACAGCTAATAAATGGAGAAGACAGGATTAGAACCCATATCTCCCAACTCCTAACAAGTGTTCCTTCCGCTGTACCAGGCAGTTGAAAATTCCCAGCCTTATCATAGTGTTCTCATCTCTTTCCTGCAAAGTCACAAGGCAGCATGATGTTATCTGGCCTAACACTGTTAATATTTTAGCATTTAAATGAGGAGAAGCAATAAAGAGAGAAAAATGTTTCTGTGGAGATTTTTGCGGAGATAAGTGGGTTCTTGGTCTCCATTCAAAGATCTTGAGGATTTAACAAGACTATTGTCCACAAGTCTGTGCAGGGTTTAACGTGAGATAATAACCGTTTGGCTGCTCTCAGCCTCCCTCCACAAGGTCTTTAGGGGAAAACAGGAAGCCTGGTTTAAAACAGACAGAAGCTGGATTCAGGTCCTGGCTCCAAATAAAGCCTGACACTCTTCTGAGCCTCAGTTTCAGCATCTTTAAAACAGAGGTAATAATTCCTATTTTGCCCATCACACAGAGTTTTATATGAGAATCCAGTGAGGTCCTATATATGAATATTTCTTGAAAGCCATTTGTATTAAATGCCATATAAATATAACAGGTTATTTATAATGGATCACAGAAATTCCACAGCACTGAGAAAATATTGGGATGAAAAGAACGCCCTGGATATTAGGGTAGTTTTCCCTCTAAATCACATTTGACTTTTCCCTAGAATCATAAATGGGGAAAAGAATACTAATTCCATAAAGTTTGCATAAGAATAAAGTCGAAGGTCCATTAAGCACGTATTATAGTGCTTGGTATATGTCTTGCCCCTTTTCCAAAACCTCCAGTACTAGAAACCTACTTCGTCAGTTAGCTTGTCAGATGATACATGTATTACTGTTTCTATTATTCTCATTTTATTCCACTTCCACAATTAAAATAGAGCAATTCATCTGATAGCAAATTCATTGCTCTATTTAAGGTCAGCTACATGGAGATTGTGGCACAGATATTTTGGGAATCATGTAGCAATGTAGCATCCTTGGGCCCATTATCCTGTTTTGTCCTGTAACATTGAGCTGATTAATTCCTCCATCTATTGTTGACCAGAACTCACTCCCACCACTTACGTTACCAGTGTCACCCTACCATCCCAGCCTGCATTCTTACATACCCCCTTATTTGGAACTCACTAGAAGATTTACCCATACCTAAGGAAGCCAGGCAGCACAGGCAAATAGACACCGATTCTCCTTTTTTTTTCTTAGTAAGTATTCTTTTTTACCATATTATGAAAGTTCTTTTCTAGATGTATACTTTTGTTTTAAGTCCTTTGAGGTTCTAATACAAGTTACTCAGCATCCACCCAGCAGTGTACTTTAGATTGCCTATAGTTAATGGAGGTCCTTCCTTATCACTTAGGCAGATGAAATGGGGAGAGAACCCCAAGCTCTGAATGGAAAGCCATATTTCATCTCTCTACATCATACTTCTTTATCAGACCCTCCTAATCCCATCATTTCGATTGTTGTCCTGTTCCTTCATTCTCTACCACCTCTCCTCAGCAAGAACTCTTAGATGATATTTAGTACAATCATGCTAACATCTTCAAACATTGCAGGTAGGTGTTTGAAATCGAATGCGTAATTATGGTAGTGGGAAGCTATATCCGATTCCAAACAAGCCTCATCTTCCCCCAGCTACAACTGGAAAGCAAGGTTTGAAGCACAGATTTTCCCATGAACATGGGTTCAAGTGAGGCTTCTGTTCTTTCAGAGGGGCTCTTGGATAATGTGTGTACACCATTTGATATTGGTCTTCCAATTCTAAAGAGATTGTCCATTATCATTCATGGAGTCTAAAAGCACAAAATATGTGCAAGAAATTACTCTTTGGGGTTTTGGTTAAATAATCTTCCAATTTATTTGTCTGAACAGGGACAAATTAGAACAGGAAGGAAAGTTACAGGCACCCACAGAAAGCCACAGACCAAAGCATGTAGAAGTAAAAACTGTCTCTTAAATGTCTCCACTGCAGCTTTGGATAAAACTAGGCATTGTTTTGAATAATCTCACAGGTCCCAGCAACTCAAAATCTGTAATAATAAGAGTTAGAAAGAGATGACCAAGGGCTCAAAGGTTTCCCCATCTCCTATTCAAGGGCTGTCCTTCTGAATCTTCTTGAAACTGTGAATTTCTCGACTGCCCTAGGAGGGTTTTTGTAATTAGGCATATTTAGCTGTACCAAGTTATACTGCTACAGGAAGAATCCCATTTGTCAGCAATTTTAAACTTTGCCAAATAAAGGCTTATTGGCAAAAGGCAGTGAACACTCTGATAATGACCCAACTTTAGAAAACACACACCCTGCTGTGTTGTATTCAAGCCACAGTTCCATTGAAATAAAAAGAGAGACAATGCCTGCTTTCAGACACTAGAGATCCTTTGTATTCCAATAAAAGTCTAAATTAATGTTTTAAAAGGTTATTGCTATTTTTTCCCATTGAACTGGCATCATTTATAAGTCTTATTTAGACAAGGTCCTATGTTATTTTACTATTTCTTTTTTGTACAAAAGCTAGTATTTGATTGCGTTAGATCATCAGCTTCTGGTTCTCATTAGACAAACCTGAAATACCCTATTATTAAGATTAAACAAAAAAAATAGTTGTTTTCTTATGCTGAAACCCATTATTTTGAGGCTACTTTGACCAGAGGAAGACACATCAGTTTTGCAAAACCTGACAGAGAGATACTTTTAAGAGGAGCAACATAACCTCATCAATGCTGAATTGTAGGTCGCTTTTGTATTTTCAATCCTCTTTCTTGAAATCATGATGGGACGGGGGGTGGGGAAGGTACAACACTTTCTTTACTATGAAAGGACTATCAAAGTGCAAAATATATGGCAAAATAGAGTGCTCTAACATCTAATGTCAATGGCCTGGTGAGGTGTTCTTGTGAATCAGCAATAGTGTAGCACTTGGACCTAATGGATAGAAGGTCTTACATTGCCATGTCTTTTACACTTAGTCTGCTGCTCCTCAACCTCGCTCCCCAGGCATACCGCATAGAGTGAGCAAGGTGTGGGTATCTCCCCAGCCCAACAAGGAAGAGAGATTCAGCATGGCATTCTAAAATCAGGCTTCACTGGCCCTCTCACACCCATTCAGATGGGAACTCTAGCCCCTTAGATTTCTCTCAAATAGATCAGACATACTCTAAGGTCATCTCATATAGACTCTGCCTCTTGACTTAGTCTTACTGGTCCTTCAGGCCTTAACTTAGAAGCCATGTCTCCAGGAAGGCTACACCTAGCCTGCCCAAGAGGATTTAGACACCCCTCTCAAGTGCTCATAAACCACTATAGCTCTTATCCACCATATTGTGACTGTCTTTGGACTTGTCGATTTCCCATACTAGTCTGTGAGCAATATGCTGCTAGTGACCACACCTGTTCACTGTTGTATTTGCTGCATCTACTAGTACATGCCACATACAAGGTGTTTAATAAATATTCATTAAATGAATATCAGACAAGCATTCTTGGTTTTCCCATGACTACCTTGCCCCAGCTTGCTGTGATAATAAGTCTGCCAGCATGCAAAGAGACAGCTCAACTGCTCATGTCAGCCAAAGAAGCCACCTCTGCTGCCAATGTCCCCTGACATTGGCCTCAGGCCTGCCCATGCTTCATGTCAGTGGTGCTCCCCCGCCCAACACACGCATACATACTGATGCTGAAGCCCCTGATTCCAATGTGGCATTATTTTGTTTATTTTATCCCCTGTGTCTTTGTACCATCACCTCCATTTGTAAGACATGGCATGACCCTTAGAAGGTAGGAAGGGTGGCAGTCTGAAGGGAAGAGGTCTGCTGTGCTCAGAATCACCCTTTTATTTATGATAACGAGTCAGACTCATGGGCCTCAACTTTCTCTTCCCTGAGGATGAGTTCTGTTTCAGGATATTCCTTGGCTCCTCATTTAAATGAACCTTGATAAGATATGCCTTTCCCATTCCTGCCCAAAATATACTAATATGCCTGTATCTTAGGTTAAATACAATTTAGCTGGAACCTCTACTAGATGAAGGTAAAGAATTATCTGTCCACAGGCAAATTTTGCTACCTTGCATTTCAGGAGAGATGTTCAGGGTCATGGCCCATTTACCATATAAAATTCAGAACACTTAATTAAATTTGAATATCTAACAGGCAATGATTAATTTTTAGTATAAGTGCCAAATATTGCATGGGACGAACTTATAGTAAAGGCATACTGCCCTTCAGCCCAAAACTAAACACCTACCAGAAGTTGGAATGATATTGGCATGTCATTCTTTATCCCTATGCACCTGCGATTATTTTAACCCTTTAGGGATTGAATAATTAACCAAAAATATATGTTGTCAATAATATGGTGAAATTGGACCAAGTGTTGCATGAGATATACATATTCTAATAAACCAACAAAAAAATGTTTATCTGAAATGCAAATCTAATTGGGCATCCTGTATTTTTATTTGCTAAATCTAGCAACTTTAGTCTTGAGTCAAAAATCACCAAAAAGAGCCATTTGAAGGATAAGGACAGTGTGACCCTAAAATGAAATTTCCCATCATGACCCTTGATAGAACAAATGGAACCAGTCAAATATATTTGATTTATTTAACTTACGTGCTTAGACCAATCTAGACTGCTTTCTGGGTGCTAGAGGGAGCTTACGTCACCTGGGCTGCAGATTGTGGACTCCAGATATGTCTGTCATGTGTCTCTTGGGTCGTGAGAGGTTTGGGGGGAAGTACTGAATCACAGAGAGAAAGAGAAATCTAAAGGCTGCCTCTGGCAGCACCTCTTCAAGCTCTATCAGATTGGAGCTGAGAAGTCATGCACAAAAGAGTTGTGGCTTGAAGTTGGAAAAAATCAGAGAGTAGCTCCTGAGGTTCTGCTTAAGGAAAATCAGAAATCTACATTTCTTATTTTCTACCAGCCGTTCTGCTATCAGGGTTGACTGGCATTCATTTCAGCCTGTTCACGTTGGGAAGAAGTCCTACACTTGAGCCCAAAACTCAGAACTTCACCAGAAGCATTAATGGCGTTGTCATGTCATCCTTTATCTTCCATAGACCTATACCAATTTTAAGTCTTTAAAGATTAAATAACAAACAAGAAAAATAGACATTGTCAACAGGTATGGCAAAATCAGTCTGAGGCAAGAATGTGAAAATGAATTAATTTTATCAGAATAGACTCTGTCCTGGCTTTTGTGCTTGTCATGATGAGTCTAATGGAGTTCAAGATGAACCGTGCCAAAGCCTGGGCACTTGTAATAAAACAAAGAGAAGATAAAGAGACGTGAAATCACCCATGGAAGCAGGAAGAAATTGACTGCATAAGAAAAGAGAAACATCATCAAAGAAAAACTTCAATAGCCATTTACTCAGGTTTTAGAACTTTTGGTTCTGAAGATTTTCAATGTTTTCCTTGTTTACTGTCACTTCCTTGGTTCAATAGACTTTTTTAAAGACAGATTTATGCTGTCATCCCTGCCCCACATGAGCCGGTCTTGATTGCATCATAGACAGTTGATGTGGGTAGAAAGAGTAGGAATAGGCCACAGAGGAAATGGAAATTTCAAAGGTCCTTACGTTTGCCTTTGCTTGAGCATTTTGCATTATTTTTGTCTTTGCTGTCATTTGATATTGCCCTGGAAACTGAACTACTATGCTGTCTTTCTGGAAAATGCTGAATGATTATCAATAGGTAGAAGGGAGATAAAGCTCTAGAAGTTCAATGCCCTGCTATCAAATCACCTTTCTTAGGGATCAAAAGTTTCTTATAATCCCTGATGAAGAATTTAATAAGGTCAGAGATTTATTATTCTCATTTGTGTATCAAGAAAATAATTATTGCATATCTAGTATTTGGATTGGCAGTTCTTGATTATCAATGTCCTTTAACACAGGTGATAGATTTAAAAAGCCTACTGTATTTGACCTCTGCACATAGTTGCATTAGGGGAACTAACTGGGCCATGGTACATTATGAGCATATGGGGGGGGAAGGTTATTAGAATATGGTTCTGGTATATTTTCCTTTTAAGGGAATGAAAGCATCAGATGATTTAACCTGGGAAACAAATGCTACAGAATAATTAAGTAACTATTTTCAAGAGTCATGGAAGTTACTAAATGAAAAATTATAACCAGCTATTTTTCACCTTCTTTGAAGACTGAAGAAAAAATTAAATTACATTTTAGAATGGATTTTGAAATCTCTTTCTCAGAAGAATTTTATGGTTCAGGGCAGGAATCTGCCCCAGGTGTTTGAAAATAGGCCTGTATAAAGATGGTTGACTTAACCAGACAAATCAAGCAACACAGACAATGTAAAATTTTCAAGAGGATCCACTGGCAGTCATGGTAACCTGCGGGTCTCTAAGTGGAAACCTTCTTGGGGCCTTCCTGTACTGCGGTTCAGAGGTTCTCCCAGCCCAGACACATCCAAGTGAGGATGCATTATTGAACCCAGCCCCTCGCGGTTCACCCAGCAATCGTTATTCACGTCTCCCCCTATCCTTCTCCCCCTTTCATGAGCCTGGCTGACCACTTGGGGGTAAGGAAAACAGGAAGAATGCGAAAAGATCTCCCATTAGCATCCATTAGGAGCTCAGCATTCATAGTCAGCAGCCGCTGAAATAGATTTTTCATAAATTTCTTGATCAGCCTTATGGAACACAAGATAAAGAGCAGTCATTTTACTTTCCCTTTTACAGATGGCATTAAATAACTTCCTTTAGCTAGAAAGCTTTAGAGTTAGGAATAGAACAAAGGTCTCCTAGTGCAGGGACAGTAACATGAATTTAGGAGGCTGCCTGGAAATGAGCACTTGTCCAGGATGATTGAGGAGCAAGTCTCAAGGATACAGTGACCTAATATGGGTATCAGCATAGAATGTAGGAAAATGTATTTTTCTTCATTTTTGGTGTCCCATTTTGCTTCACATATTTCTCACCGACTGAGTTGGACCTTCGTCTACCAAAGGAAAAATATTACCATTTAAATAGAAGGATTTTAGGCCGTACAACAAGAAGGAATTCTTTTAGCCCTAATAACTCCATAGTTGGGTAGCATTTACTATGGCCATTTCCTAATCATGTAGGAATGGCAAAGGTCACATAGGGATGGCAGAGGTCAAAGAGCCCACCAGTTATACAGAAGTAGTGGGTTTGCTACTGATGAATATACGAATACTGCAGGGGAAAGAGTGGGAAAGAAGAATTACTTCTTGGGAAGAGATTGACTTTTGATATTATTAGCATATCAAAAAGATTGTTAAAAAATGATAACAGTTTTAGGAAGCATGGATTAAAGACCAATACATTTAATAACTTTCAGATTTGATCCAATTCTAATTTACTTATAAAACACATTATGAGGTGATTAATATTAACCATAAGCATCCACAGTTTTATATTCACCCTCTCTCTTTCTCTCTTATCCCTGTCTGTGTCTCTCCCTCCCTCTCTCTCTCTCTCTCTCTCACACACACACACACTCCCCGCACACAGTTTATATATAGTACGTTAAAATGGAGACTGAATGGCCAATGAGTTTGTGAACAGTACAATTGTTGTTATTCTTCTTCCATCTGAAAGGCCAGAAACAAAGGAATTCCAAGCTCATGTGAAGGAACTCTTTCTGGCTACTAGAAATGTGTCATCCAGTTCTCAAGAAACACAGGCTAAAGGAAACTTAGATCCTAATCCAAAGTCTTTGCTGAGAAGACAGAGGAATTAGGTTTTCCCCAAAGAATTTTCCTAAACCAGTCAGATTTGCTTCTTTTGAACCAGGCATATCGAAGACAGTGCGAGAAACTTAGTCTTGGGAATTGCTATATTAAACAAAGGGCGAACACGGTGGTATCTATTTTTAAAGCCTCCTCATTCCCCTGCAATAACCCAGTGACAGGTATCTTGAATTCTGTTTCCAGTGCACATGGTTAACTTGACTTTACTGCACAACTCAGTACTCTGTCCCTTATACTTGATTTCTCTGATAGTATATACATTTCCTTTCCTTTTAAGCCTGTTTCCACTTGCATTTTTTTTTGTTCGTTTGTTTAAAATCTGTACTGTGGCCTTCCTGAACTCAAGGAAAGTTGATGACACTGAAAAAGAAGTGGTTGTAGATAAGCTTCTCTGATGGCATTTTTTAAAAACAGCAATGGGGAAAATAGCAGGGTGGTAGTCAGATGTGATTGTTGGCAGACACTGCACCGAGCTGCTCAGGGCATCCCCACAAGTTAAACCCTCACAGGTGTTCAGGGTACAGTAAATAAGGCGAGATACAATCATCAATGCTCACCTTATTGATTCAGGTCTCTTCTCTGTGAGTTTGTCAGTACTATGGATTTTGATCTAAGTGAATGGTCAGCTTTGAAGTAAGTTTAAGCTTATTCGTATGGTTAATGAAGCAAAGAATTGGTGTTCACGCATTTTGAAATATTTCCATTACTCAGGAGAAAATGAACTCTGTCATCAGTCAAAAGACAAACAGATGCCTACCTTCTTATATTAACATTCGATAAACACCCACCATCCCAGAAGTGTGCTTTAACTCAGAAATTTGGAATTCACAAAGGTCTGTATTCTCCAACTTTGCATATGAAAAGAGGAAATAAACAACTGTGAATTAAGGTTCTAAGTAAATATGCAGCACTTGTAGTTTGGGAGGGGGGTAAGGAGGCGCATGGGGAAGACTGCCAAAATGAAATAATCTGGGTGGGATTTTTTCCTCCAATATGGGATGCTAGCTAGACATTTGTACATAATCAACAACATCTTAAAATATTTAATTTCTTGTTGGATTTTATCTAAATTAAATTCAACTCATATTTATGTAAGTGTGTCTGTATTACATATATTACATATATACATATGTCAGAGGAAATTGGCAAATTAAAGCAATTTTGCAGGAAAAAAAGAGGAGGAAGAGAAACCTCCTGTTGAAGAAAAAGAAAATTGTGGACTTACCATATAGATTTATATTTAGGTATAACTTAGACCACCTCAAGTTTAGGCTCCTTTCTACTCTAGGTCAGAAAATTAATTCCTAGGTGTGTTTAGACAGTCACATATAAGTGAGTTCACAGGCACCTTTCTGCAATGCTACTTGGCTCCATCTTGGCCCTTACTTAATGGGGTTGGTTACCAAAGTCTAATTCAACAATAATTCAGCCCAACAAAAATCTATTAAGTAGCTACTCTGTCCCAGGCTTGCAGTTACGTGCAAAGGGGCCACATTCATTTCAACATAATCAGTATGATATTTTTGTGCTTTTTTGGTTGTCAAAATGATCTATCTCCCCATCTGATGCCCAAAGAAGTTACAGAAAGATGTAATGCAGTACAAGGACTCTTGGGATCAGGTAAGCATGATGGGAGTAATTTGACCAAAAAACCAGAGGTGGGCCATTCCCCCCAAGCCACAGTGACACATGAGGGCCAGGAAAGTGCGGCCACCTTGGTAGCTAAACATTCAAGCAGTGGGATCAGAAAGACCTGGGTTACAAAGCAGGCATATCACCATCCCTCATCCGTTCTTCCCCCAAGCCCAGCCCTGAACACTATAGAAACAGAATCCAACCCCTTGGCATCCAGTTGTTCTAGGGATAGTGTGCTCTGTTTCAGAGATGTCATCGGTATCAGGAATTAGGGGTACAACTCTTGAGTGGTTGACCAGAAGAATCACTCCTCCAGAATTGAAGAATATGCCAATTCTCATTCAGGAATTAAAGCTACACAAATTGTAAGAAAAGCTGACCTTTAAGTACCCCGTTATCTTTATATCCATAGAAGAAAAATACAATAAGATTAATACTACAATTCAAAAAAAGGAAAAAATGAATCCCCCACCACCTCCCCCCAGTAGCTGAGTGAACTTGGGAGAATTATTTAACATCTCTAAATATCAGTTTCCTCCTCTGTAAAAATATGTAAATAACAAGACCTAGCCCATAGCCCTAGTGTGAGGATGAAATGAGATAATGTATATAAATTCTTTGTGTGTTATCTGGCATTAGATGAATGCCCAATAAAGGCAGCTATTATCATCATCCCTACTTCTGCTATAGCCGGGCAGCCTAATGGACTGCAGAAGCTAATACCCTGCACCTGCCTGCATCTCACATTTTAGAAAGAGCTCTTGTTTCTTCTAATACATGATAGTGTGGCAAATGAGGAAATAGCAGTCATTAGTATTTGTGACTTTCTCTGGTGACCATTTTTATTTACCCCTCTTAGGTGGAGGAAATAAAGGCAATACCAGCTAGATTATTTGGAACATGCCATTCACTTTTGACCACAATGTGGTAAGAATAGGGAATAGCATTATAAAATATCTATGTAGCAAGTCGTTGGGAACATCAAATGGAATTTGGGGGAAAGAAAGAGATTTATTTACATGCAGCAAAACTTTATTGACTTATTTTTTATTTCAATATAATATTTAAACAAAAGTCTGGCTGATTTCAAATACATAAGAAACACGCTTTTCTAAGCAACTAATTTCAGAGATTTAAAGGATTCATGGATGTGGTATAAGGAGGATAGCATTAAAATAAGAGACATTTGGTCTTCCTCTTTATTCATTCAACAAATATGTGTTGGGAATTTATTATGTGCCAAATGCTATACCCAGCATTGGGGTACAACTAGGAATAAGACAGATATGGTCCTTGCCAACTTGGAACCATTAACTAAGTAAGGGAGAAAAATAAACAAATAGTTAATAACAGGACCTATAAAGGAATTAAATAAGGTTCTATGTCCTACCACTTACCAGTGGCATGATCATGAGTAAGTCACAGATCCATAGAATATTAGAATTTGAAGGAGACTTTAGTGCTACAAAGCACTAAACCAATATAAATAGCAATGTCTATTTATAAACCATTCTTACCTGATAATTTAAGCAGCCTTTAAAGACTATCATGCACTTATTTTTCTCATTTGCACCAGAGAATGTTTTTCCAAAACAAAACTCATTTCCTAAATATTCTACAGTTTAATATTTTCACTATTTTAAACTGGTCTTTCTGCCAAGTTGACTGACCTAGAGAAGCAAATGATCATGTCTTTCATAGGGAAATGAAGATGAGTAATGACTGTATTTGGGCTGCCACTCATTATCCATGGAGACATTCAAATGGTTGAGAAATAGTCAGTCTAGGTGCTTGTAAAACTCAAAAATCAATTTAAAAAATCATAAATGAATAAGAGTAAGAAAATGTGACAAATATTTAACTTTTCAAACTTGTTTAGCTACTTTTATCCAGATGGCATTCAACAAAAATTGAAATCTAGAAAACTGATAGAACAACATATTTATTTCATATTAATAGAATCATTCCTATCCTAATTTCTGCTGTTCTCTTGTAATTTTTTCATATGCTCAATATTGAAATCATTTGGTAGGAAACATTCCATTAAATATCAAATAGATTCATATCCTCTCTTGTTTTCATTTAAAATTCTGCGCGTAATCTCCTGTTCACAAAGCTTAATTAATGTCTGCGAAATGCTTTAAATATCTTGGACAAAAGTTATGAAGATTTATCTGTAACCAGAAGAGCCCACTTGAGGGTGGCTTATTCATCTTGGATCCCACATACCTCCTATAGTATCAGGCATATAGAAGACGCTTGCTATATATTATTGAATGGTATGTAACACGTTAGCAGCCATATTTCAATTTTCACTCTAATATTTCTTCCATAAGTATCACAGAGCAGCACTATCTTGGGCAGAGTCATCATGTTCCAAGATTTAATACAAACCTTAGCAGGCGTTCACAGACTATCCCACAGTACCAAACTCAGGAGAGATTAATGTCTAAACCCAAGTGCTAATTTGACCCTTTACAGTGAGAACTGTAAAATAGAGCAGACCACAACACCCCAATGCACTGATTCATCCTTTCCTCTTCCTGCATGTAGGGGAAACACATTACAAATTTTGTTGCTTGTTAGATATATGGAGTTGGAATTTTGCTATTGATAAGAACATTGTTGTAGCTGTTGTCAGAAAGATAAAAGCATGACACACCCATCACCGTGATACATTCACGTTTGCAGGATGACTGATACCTGTGTCAATGGACACTACTGAAATACACTAAGGTTACTATTCTTTGAGCTCCCTTTTTCTTGATCTCATTCTAACCATGCCCTTATTCCCATATTCTTTCTTTAGAGTGGGTAAAATCAAATGATCATAATATAAATTTATAAATATAAAAAAGTATATTCTCCACAGTGTACCTTGATCTCTAAGATTGAAAATATGGGTGATCCTGAAGTAATTTGACTCACTAGGGTGTAGACTCTGACAAATCACTGTCTTCTTCACTGCTCAATCCTTAGAACCTAGCTGAGAGTGTAGCCCACAATAAATCTCAATGAATATTTCTCAAAGGAATGAATGAAGAGGTAAGTTAGTGTTCTAGTTTGCTAGCTGCCGGAATGCAATATACCACAAACAGAATGGCCTTTAAAAAGGGGAATTTAATAAGTTGCTAGTTTACAGTTCTAAAGCTGAGAAAATGTCCCAATTAAAACAAGTCTATAGAAATGTCCAATTTAAAGCATCCAGGGAAAGATAACCTTGGTTCAAGAAGGCCGATGAAGTTCACGGTTTCTCTTTCAAGTGGAAGGGCACATGGCGAACACAGTCAGAGTTTCTCTCCCAGCTGGAAAGGCACATGGTGAACATGGTCAGGGTTCCTCTCTCATCTGGAAGGTCACATGGCGAACACAGCATCATCTGCTAACTTCTCCTGGCTTCCTGTTTCATGAAGTTCCCTGGGAGGCATTTTCCTTCTTCATCTCCAAAGGTTGCTGGCTGGTGGACTCTGCTTCTTGTGGCTATGTCGTTCTGCTCTGTTCTCTCTGAATCACTTTCATTCTCCAAAATGTTTCCTCTTTTACAGGACTCCAGAAACTTATCAAGACCCACCCAAATGGGTGGAGACATGTCGTCACCCAATCCAGTTTAACAACCACTCTTGATTAAATCACTTCTCCAGGGAGATGATCTGATTACAATTTCAAACATACAGTATTGAATAGGGATTATTCTGCCTTTATGAAATGGGATTTAGATTAAAACATGGCTTTTCTAGGTGACATACATTCTTTCAAACCAGCACAGTTAGGGTTACAAATGTCTGACTTCATTCTTTATATTCATTTTTTCCCTAATTTCCTACTCAAAGGCTAACTTTTACTAGATCTTTTTCCATAAGTAGTATAGCTAAGAGCAAAATAGATATAGTCACAGGCCATGAAATATGTTGTCTATTCCTTTGCAAGTCAGACATGGAGCTTATTCACCTGGAACTTTTAACTTAAAGTGTACAATTCATTGGGTTTTCATATTTTACACAATTGTGCAACTATTACCCCCATTTAATTCCAGAACATTTTCATCATCCTAAAAAGAAATCCTGTACCCATTAGCTATCATTCTCCATTGTCCCCTCTTCCTGGCTTCTTGCAACCTCTTATTTACTTTGTCTTTATGTATTTGTCTATCTGAACATTTCATATAATTGGAATCCTAAGTGTGTGGTCTTTTGTGCTGGACCCTTTCATTTATCTTGTTTTCAAGGTTCATCCATTTTGTAGCATGTATTAATACCTCATTCCTTTTATAGATTATTAATATTCCATTGTATGGATATACCACAAATTGTTTACCCATTCACTGGTTGATAGACATTTGGGTTGTTCTACTTTTTGGCTATATGGATAATGCTGCTATGAACATCTATGTACAAGTTTTTGTGTGGACATATGTTTTCAATCTAGTTCACTATATACACAGACGTGGAATTGTTGGGTCATAGAGTAATTCTGTTTTACTTTTTTAGGAACTGCCAAACAGGTTTCCAAAATGACTGCACTACTTTACTTTCCTACAGAGTATGAGGGTTCTAATTTCTCCACGTCCTATCCCAACATGTTGAAGTCTGCTTTTTTATTCTAGCTACCCCAATAGGCATGAAGTGATATCTTACTGTGGTTTTGATTTGCATTTCCCTAATGAACAATTATATCATATTTCATGTACTTAATGTCCATTTGTGTATCTTCATTGGAGAACTATCTTTGTAACCCCTTTGCCTATTGTTAAAGTGGGTTATTCATCTTTTTATTTTTGAACCACAGGAACTTTTATATTCCGGATAGTAGAACCTTATCAGAAATAGGATTTGAAAATCTTTTTCTCCCATTCTGTGAGTTGATATTTCACTTTCTTGATATTGTCTTTGAAGCAAAAAGTTTTTAATTTTGACAAAGTCCAATTTACCTATTTTTTCTCTTATTGCTAGTGCTTTTTGTGTTTTAAGAAACAATTGCCAGGTGGCTGCCGTGGCTCAACAGGCAGAGCTCCGACCTGCCGTGCTGGAGGTCTGGAGTTCGATCCCTGGTGCTGGTGCCTCCTGCCCATATGCAAATTTAAAAAAAAAAAGAAAAAAGAAACAATTGCCTAACCCAAGGCCATGAAGATTTACACCCATATTTTCTTCTAAGGGTTTTATAGTTTTAGCTCTTATATTTAAAACTGTGATCCGTTTTGAGTTAATTTTTGTATAAGGTATGAGGTAGGGGTCCAAATTCATTCTCATGCATATGGAGACACAGTTGTCCAGCATCGCTTTTGGTAAAGACTATCCTTTCCTCAATTGAATTGTCTTGATACCCTTGTTGAAAATCAATTGCCAATAAGTGTATGGATTTTTTTCTGGAATATCAGTTCTATTCCATTGATCAATATATCTGTCTTCATGCCAGTGCCACAGTGTCTTGATTCCTATAGCTTTGTAGTAAATTTTGAAACTGGGAAGTTTATGTGTTCTCAAATTGTTCTTTTTCAAGTTTATTTTGACTACTCTGAGTCCCTTACATTTCTGTATGAATTTTAGAATGAGCTTATTAATTTCTGTAAAAAAAAAAATGCAGCTGAAATTTTAAGAGAGATTTAGTTTAATCCAAAGATTAATTTGGAGAGTATTGTCATCTTAACAATAGTAAGTCTTCCAATCCCCGAACATGGAATATCTTTCCATTTAAATCTTCTTTAATTTCTTTCAATCACGTTTATAATTTTCAGTGTACAAGTCTTGCAGTTGTATAATTTATAGTATAATATATTAAATTAAGTTATAAATTTAATAAATTTAAATTTCTTAATTTATTCCTAACTGCTTTATTCTTTTTGATGCTATTAATAACAGAATTGTTTTCTTAATTTCAATCTTGGATTGTTCGTTGCTAGTATATAGAAATACAATCAATTTTTGTATGTTGATGTCTGATCCTGAAGCTCTTTTTTTGTATACTGTGTGATGGGGGTCACATTTCATTCTTTTCCATGTGAGTATCCCATTATCACAGCACCATTTGTTGAATGTTTTTTTCCTTATCCTGAAACTTTGCTGAATTTGTTTGTTAACTCTAATAGTTGTGTGTATATTCGTAGTTTGTTCAATGTTTTATGATGAAAGGGTATTAGATTTGTCACATAATTTTTCTGCATCTATTAAAATGATCATTTGGGCTTTGTCCTTTATTTTGTTAATGTGGTACATTAAATTGATTTTTTTGTATTTTGAAACAACCTTGTATTCCTAGGATAAGTGTCATTTGTGTATATTTTTTTCATATGTTGCTGCATTCATTCTACTAGAATTTTGAGCATTTTTTAATCTATATCCACGACGGATATTGGTCTATAGTTTTATGTCCTTGTGATGTCTTTGTCTGGTTTGAGTATGAGGTTAATTCTGGCTTCACAGTATAAATTGGGAAGAGTTCCCTTTTCTTGTACTTTTTGGAAGAGTTTGTGAAGAGTCAGTATTAATTATTCTTCATATGTTTGGTAGAATTCACTGTAGAGCCATCTTGGCCTGCATGTTTCTTTATGAAAAGTTTTTGATTACCAATTAAATCCCTTTATTTATTATAAGTCTATATGGGTTTCATATTTTTTTTCTTGAGTCAGTTTCCATAGTTTATGTCTTTCTAGGAATTTGTTCATTTCATCTAGGTTATCATATTTGTTGGCATACAATTAGTCATAGTAATCTCTCATAATCCTTTTGGTATCTGTAAGGGTGGTGATAATTTTCCCTCTTTCATTCCTGATTTTGGTAACCTGAATATTTTTTTCTTGGTGAGTCTATTATGTTGATCTTGTCACAGAACCAACTTTTGGTTTTACTGATTTCTCTATTGTTTTTTAATCTCTATTTCATCTATTTCTGCTCTAATTTTAATTATTTCTTTCCCGCTGCTTGCTTTCTGCTCTTTGCTCTTATTTTTTAGTTTCTTTCTTTTTTTTGCAAGGGCAGGCACCGGAAATCAAACCTGGGTCTCTGACAAGGCAGGTAAGAGCTCTGCCAGTGAGCCACTGTGGCCCACCCAGTTTTTTTTTTTTTAAGGTGAAAGATTAGGTTATTGATTTGAGATCTTTCTTACTTTCCTGATATAGATGTTTACAGGTGTAAATTTCCCTCCAAGCACTACATTGGCTGCATTTTTTTTATGTTGTGTTTTAATTTTCATTTATCTAATTTTCTAATTCACCATGAGATTTCTTCTTTGACCTATTGATTATTTACGCATGTTTTGCTTAATTTCCACATATCATATATCCCAAATTTTCTTGTTTTTGATTTCTAATTTGATTCCATTGTGGTCCCAGAACATACTTTGTATAATTTAAATCTTTAAAGATTTATCAAGGCTTTTTTAATGAACTTACGTGGTTTCTTCTGGAAAATGTTCTTGTACATGTAAGAAGAATGTGTAATCTGCTATTGTTGGGTAGATACATCTATGGATGCCCTATTAGGGTCCACTTGATTTATAGTGTTGTTCAAGTCTTCTGTTTGCTTGTTCATCTTCTGTCTAGTTGTTCAATCCATTATTGGGAGTTGGGTATTGAGGTCTCCAACTACTATGGCTAAATTGTCTATTTCTCTCTTCAGTTCTGTCCTTGTTTTTTCATGGATTCTGAAGCTCTGCTTCTATGTGTGTGTATGTTTGTATGTGTGTGTACTATTATTTCTTCTTGATGGATTGACCCTTTTACATTCTTTACCTTTATTTATGCTGTTCTCTCCCCAGAAATGTCAGAAGTATCTTTTCATCTTTACCGTGCTGAAATTTTATCCATTCTCCAAAACCCTTCTCAAATGTGGCCTATTCTGTAGTCTTTGACCTTCTACCAGCTCACATCACACCAACCTTTATGCATATATCTCTGTCATGGACTTGATGTTTTTGTCTTTCTACCACTAATTGAAGGGACTTTTATCTTTGTATCGCATTCCATGTCTAATGTAGTAGACTTTTAATAAATATCTCTAACATGGAAAAAGGTTTCATCTTGTTTTGGGTGATCCTAGAAGACTTGAGGTAGGACAATGGGGGAAATTTTAAGGAAGCATATTTTAGTTCTATGTTTAAAAAGGAAACTTTTAATAATTAAAGAGACCCCAAAAACAGAAAAAAATATTTGGGGCAGATAGAATATTTCCCCTCAGTTAGGGCAAAACCTGGAGGACCATTTGTGGAGAATAAAGAATCTTTCTATTTAGAATTAAAGAATTTTAAGATTTTTTCAATTGTAGAAGAATCCCATGCCTTGGTTGTAGGGATGACAGATAAAACTACAGCAAATCATACTTAAATGCAACTAAAATCTGAGTCATAGATCTTGCTTCATCTTCTATGAAGATGTCCCTAGAGAGGATTATTTTTCAAAAAAACAAAACAGCAATCCATGGTACATATGACTTGGCAAGCTTAGAACATTTGGAAATCTTCTTACTTATCCTCCTCTAACTTCTCACCAGCTTGAAGATTGTGATGAAGCTAGATTGTAGAGAGACTGTTGAGTGAGGGAAGGAGAAAAATTGCCACATATCCCTCTTGAGTTTCTGAATCATGTTATAACATCACTATAAAAATGACATTCTATTGGAAGTTCATTCAAAAGAAGATTCTGTGGCTCAGTTATGTAGGCTGTTCCTCTGGATTAGCTTTCTACATGGGAGAATTGGCAGCTAACCTCCTCCTATTTGGAGTCCAAGTTCCAAAACCAAAACCTAACAAAAAAACCACATGCGTAGTAAATGCTGGGAAAATCGTTTTCAAATCAGATGATAAAGCTGCAATGTTCCACAGGTTTATATCTACACAGCCATGAGACATTTGATCTGCCCATTATTTTGCTCAGTTATGCTCTCAAAATCATTATAAACACTCTGAGCTAATATGAGCTTGAGAGAATCATTTTGCACTCCTCAGCTGCAAGAAAGTAACCTTTTTATTACTTCTAGGAGTTCTTAGCCTTGGCTGCACATTAGAATCACCTGGGGAGCTTTGAAAAAAAAAAAAGACTGATAGCTGGATCCCACCCCCAGAGGTCCTGATTTAGTTTATCTGGAATGCAACAGGAGTGGGGGGTGAGGGGGAGGTCATAAGCTCCCCGGGTGATTCTAATATGCAACCAAGGAAGACAATCTCGAACAGTGAACAGAGGTTCTTGAAGCATGGTCCCTAAATCTGCAGTGTTAGTCTCACCTGGAGCTTGTTAGAAATGGACGTTCTCAGGTACTGTTGCCAGATCTACTGAATCACAAACTCTGGAGAGGGACACAGCAATCTGTGTTTTAACAAGCCTTTCAGGTGATTTTGATGCACTCTAAAGTTTGAGAACCACTGATCCAAAATCAATAGATCTTTCTTTACCCATTTTAAGAATGTTCTTCTGAGAAAGTGAGTAGAAATTTAATCAATTCAGTGTGTGTAGAGACTGTCCATTTTACAGACTGGTATAGAGTAACAGAAATCTCTCATTTTAATCCAGCAGCTACTCTGTGTGATTAATAAAACTGAAGTTAAATACTGTCCAGTGAATGTGTACCGTGTGGATGATTAAATTGGATCACAAAAAGCACTTTACTGCACCCCAAAAAAGACTAGTTTTATCACAACACTTGGATTATCCTTAAAAATAGACTATAACACAAAATTTCAGCCTGTGCCGTGCTAGGAGACTTCACATATTCTCCATGTTTTTTTCATCAGTATTACATGTCAGTGGAATTCTAGTTTGCTTTCAGCTGAATGATTTACTTTTGACTTGTGTTTTATTCATTGTTAAAGAGTGAAGATCAATCAAATGCTGTTTTGCCCTGGAACAAGGCATTTCATCAACGCCACATCTGAGTAATTTACTTGTTTATTTGTCTTGTGGTTAGATGCTGTATAACTGTAAACTGAAAGCACACTCCTACAAAAGGTATCCGAGAGCCCTGGGAGCACCTTGCCCTATGGGCTTAGTGAATTGGGAAGTTTTATAATTTCTTAGTGTCAGCAAACTCTTAATACTTGTGTGAGTGGGGCAGCTCAAACACGTGTCGAGCAAGATGATATGGCA
>PVIY010019791.1:0-45215 GCA_004026745.1 Myrmecophaga tridactyla
GGTGTATGTGTGTGTAGCACTATATTTTGATGTCCAGCACTGTTTTCCACGCTCAGGTCAGGCCCTGTTCATCCTTATTAATTCCCCTCCCACCCATCTGATGAGAAACCTGCCCTTCCTCTTAATTCGTCCATCCCAATCACCTGGCCAAGCTGCAGACATTTGTCTGTCCCAGAATCTGATTGGAGATCTGCAAGGAAATAGGAGGTTTGCAGTACAAAACAGCCTACTGCCAGCCCAGAGCTGCCCCTCAACCCCAGAACACAGAGGGGGCTGAACACAATAATAATTACTAGCATTTATTGGCTGCGTATCACATGAGCACTGTTATAAGCATTCCCCACAGATTAATTAATATTTAATATTCCCAAACCCTATGAAGTGGGTGCTGTTATGCCCACTTTATAGATCAGGAAACTGAGGTATAGAGAGGCTAAGTAGCATGCCTAAGGTCAAATGGTAGCATCAGTATATGACTCCAGGCAGCCCTGGCCCTGAGCATGTAGTCCTAATAACTGTACAGTCCTGCCTTCCGGTTTCTGTCCAAGCATTTTCTGGCTGTGCCACCACCCCTAGTCACTTGGAACAACAGCAGGTCTCAGAAAGAAGCCAAGGAACAATCCTTTACTGAGCACCTCCTCTGTGCTGGGTGCTAATTGCAGCAAGAGGTTTGCATTCATTACTTGTCTCCTCTAATCACTGTAGCAATCTCATGAGTTAGGAGAGTCTTCCTATTTTACAGATTAGGAAGCTTGTAGGTGGAGAGGCCAGGAATGAGATCCTCGTAACCCACACCCCACAGCCTGTCTTCCACCTACCAGACTCTCCTAATTCCTGGTTTTTGGGTGGGTGGCACCTACTCACAGGCGTGCTCCCACCACCTCTGCTTACTGCCCCCAGCTCTCACTGGAGAGCAAGTTCTCCTCGCTGCCGGAGGCTGCTGAGCGATGGGGACAGTAAGATGTTTCCTTAATTGTTGCTGATGAAGTATTTCTTGCTTGCCATGCTTGCTAGAGACCCCACAGCCTAAAGGTGAGGAGCCTGAGGTCCAGAAAGCTGCGGTTCAAATCCTGCCCCCAGGGTTAAGTAGCTCTGCATCCTTGGGCAAGCTAGTTAACTTCTCTGGACCTTATTTTCCCTATCCCTGACATGGATATAATAGCAGCCCCCCTCAAGAGGTTGGTGTGAGCACAAAGCGGGGTCGTGAATGCATGATACTTTCGCAGACAATGCCCAAAAGGAAGCATGTGGCCCAGTAGTGCTTGTTTGCATTGCCCCTAGTCTCTACTATGTCTGAAACGATAATGGATATTGCTTTATAATTTTAAGGGCTTTTAACTCTTTCTCATGTGAGCCTCAAAACAAGCATGGTGATTTTGTTTTGAGGATACCCAGGATAGTGTGAGCCCATTTTATGGAAGGGAAAATCAAGGCCCAGTAAGATTAAGTAACTCTCCCAACATCTCACAGAAGTGACAGTCAGGAGCCAGATAGCAAACCCAGACACCCACAGACAGGACCCCATGTAATTTTTTGAGTCCTTCCCCTCCCCTGACCTAGACTCAGCCCTCTTGGAGATGGCTGAGAACCCTCTTCTGTATAATTCTGTTCCTTATCACACTATCCCATAGTCCAGACATGGGTGGAGGGCCACTGTCCACTCTGTGCCCCTTCTCCAACACACCGCAGTTACAGCCTGGTTTAGTGAACGGAGGTGTTTCATTCTGACAGTCACATCTAGGATTTCAGTTTCATCATCCATCAGGTTTGAGGCCTCAGATATTTGGGGTATGAATGGTGATGTTCCATCGGACCAGAATACAAGCATTTAGAGTCAGCAAACAAACGAAGTCAGTTCTGTTTTGCATCTCTAGGCTACCCTTAATTATTTATGTCTTGATTCTTGACTCAGTTTTCTCCTGGGAGATTAGAAATTCTCCAGAATGATGATTTGGTGTTAAAAAAAAAAATCATACTAATTGATGATTCCAGCGAAATTTTCATTAAGGTTGGTTTTCCAAGAGAAAACTGAAATATAGTATCCCATTCGCTTTCCTAAATGTAAGACTTGCAAGTTCCATGAACTAAACTAAATTCAGTACATGAAAAGATGAACCCATCTTCCTAAGAAGAGCATCTATTTTTCAGTCTCATCGACATAATTACAGACTGTATTATCCCATGTTACAGAGAAGAAGGCTGAGGTTCAGCGAGGTTATAGTACTTGTCTGAGATCATACAGCTCCCATAAGGCAGAGCGAGTCTAGAATGGAGGACTTGGCGAGTGGAGATAAAAATTCCATTTCCCTGTCTCTCTGCCTTCCCATGCATCCATTTTAGAAGCTACCACGTGGACTCCTAGTTCTGAGTAGGTCAGAGCTAAGGCTTCTCTCTGAATAAACAAACAGTCCTGGAAGGGAGCAGGGAGTTTGGCATTCTATCATATGTAGAGACCCTGGGATGTGGGTTGGAGGTTGGACTGTCAGTGACCATTAGCACATATAATTACCTGCCAGCTGTCCGTGGTTTCCTGGTGGGAGGCAGCCTGGACACCAGCCGGGGCAGAGGAATCTGAGTCAAGGATTCCCAGCTCTGATGCTAGCACTGCCACTGACCTTCAGAGTGCCCTTGGTCAAATGCAGCCCTAGGCCTGCTTTTGTCTTTGTTCAGCTATTAGAAAGCCTCACCATGGTGATTGGGTTTCTTCAAAAAATGAACGCCATTCGCTGCAACCCCAGTTTCTAAGCTCACAGGGGTGACCCATTTATTCTTCTTTAATTAAATTATCAGATCATCTAAACCTGGTGAATTCAAATGTTTCTTTTTTTTTCCTGGTCCTTTGGGAGGTGGTGGCAGGGAGTCTTGACAGCAGCAGGGCAAGAAATTCAAAGAGAGTAAATATTGTTGTTTCCCCATGTTTGTTAGAGTCAGCATTTCTGCCCTAGCCTGAAGGCTGGGTTAAAAGAAAGGTAGTAAGTGGTGTCCTCACCTCCTCTCGTAGCTGATAAACGATACCTGCTGATACGACTTGGGTCCATTGGAACTATGAGCTCATTCCGGAAAGATGGTTTATCCTTTTGCAATTATATCTTAGCATCAAACCAGATTTTGAGCTGTCCTAGAATGGAAACATTCGGGGTTGGTAAGGGGCAGAGTATTAGAGCAACACAGGGGTTGGGTCATGACTTTCTTTCCTTCGCTCTTTAATTAGATTTATTGAGCACCTACTAAGTGCCAGACCCCACATGAGAGGCTCTCATCTAGACCTGCTCTTTCTAGCAGGTGGCCTTGGGTAAGTCATGTGTCTAACGGTGACGGCAACTACTGTAGGAGCGGGTGAACCTCTGTAGGGAGTCAGGTATGAACTGAATAAATCTCACCACATTTAATCTGCAATTTTCAATCCTTCCCAAGGTCTCTGGGGACCCTTCGCATCTGACACATTTTGCATTTGACTGGTGTGTGCCAAACTGGGTTCCAAGTAAAGATTGTGCCACAGC
Organism: Myrmecophaga tridactyla; assembly: GCA_004026745.1. Classification (NCBI taxonomy): domain Eukaryota; kingdom Metazoa; phylum Chordata; class Mammalia; order Pilosa; family Myrmecophagidae; genus Myrmecophaga; species Myrmecophaga tridactyla. The sequence continues at coordinate 3,501 of PVIY010019791.1, forward strand.
AACACTTGTCCTGAAATGCCAGTGCCTCATTTGCAGCCTCATTGTGAGAGGTGGAAGTTCAGATTCCTTTATCAAACATGTTTGGGGTGCCAATGGCTCGCCAGGCCCTGTGTGGGGTGTGGGGATACAGGTCAGGCAAGACCCAGCCACCACCCAGAACGGCCTTGCCATGCAGTAGGGCAACCGACTCACACAGGAGACAGGCCATCACACTGCTGGAGCTGGGGGCCCCGGTCCTGAAGACTCCCACGGCTTAGAGAAGAGGAGCATTATTCGGATAAAAGGAATTCCAACCCTTGGTGTCAGAAGGCAAAGTATTTTCTATCCATTCCTTCTCTGGATCTATATGGTACCAGGCTTTTTTCTGGGTTCAAAGCGTTGTTGGGGGCTGTCTTCCAAAGCAGATGGGGTCCCCAGGTCATACATGCTCCTGGAGAGACTCAGAAAATAAACAGTAGAGTATGAGTAGAGCATACTCTAGTAAAGCTAGTAGAGCAGGGTGTTGGGGTAGAGACATGAGGAAGGAGGGAACAATCGATTGCGTGTACAGAGAGCATCTCAGGAACTTGTGAAGGAAGGAGCAGTGACATGCAACTGCTTTTAAAGGAATAGTTGGTGCCGCCATAAGGCGCCTATGGGGAGAACAGTTGGGGGTGGAAGGGGACCTGGAGCCGCATCCACAGCGTTTCCCTATGCCACTTCCACATTGACCCTGGGCCGGCGCTTAGAAGCTCCACAGCTTCTCACTGTCAGGACCTGCTGCTCTCCTCTCCCCTTGAGTGTCCTTGTCCTTCCCCAGCTCAGGACACATCCTGCAGCTCCCCACAGACTCTCCAGCAGGGCCGGCATGCAAGTTCCGTGATAGGATGCCAGCCCCTTCTTCACCTCCAGCAGACACTCAACCCTATGCCAGGGGCCCCGTCATGACCCATCTGGAACCACTGCCTCGTCCACGTGATGTCATTGCATTAGCGCCTCCTGGGAAACAAGGACACTGACCTCTCCCTAATCCCAGGAGATGTGCTTTGGGGCTCAGTCATCCTCCTCTAACAGTGTCAGGGACAGGCCACGGACAGAGCCTGCTCAAGGAGCTGAGCTAGTGAGACAGCTTTGCACTCGGCAGGCACAGACAGAGCACCTACTATGTGGCTGACTGCCTATGCCCTGTGCTGGGGGCAGAGCAGAGAAGTCCACAGTAATCACAGAAGAATGGGGTAAATACTTCAATAGAGGTCAGTAGAGAGCTAGGTTGGCGGAGCCAGAAAGGTCTTCCCTGCAGACATCATTGGATCCAGATCCTGAAGACTAAGTAGAAATGTGTCATGTGGAGAAGGTGAAGAGAGGGGTCCGGGGGAAAGGGCATTTGAAATAAGTCCACACAGAGGGAGCTACATATGCAAAGGCCCTGAGGCAGGAAAGTGTGTTGGAGGAAACACAAGGAATTCAAACCCAGTGAGCAGAGGTTTCCACAAACACTGAGCACCTGATGAGGGCCAGGCCCAGTTGCCAGGCATCAGATACAGAGCTGAAAACTGAATTCAACCCATGGAAGGCTTTTTACACCACACCAAGGAATTCTGACTGCAAAAAAGGAAGAGGCCTCCCGCAGAAGCTATCATGGATTCTTAAGCAGGGAAACAACAACAGATCTGCTTTTAAGAAAGAAGGGCTGATGTGGGCAGGGTTGGGAGCAGGGGTGGTGGGGCTGGAGTCAGGAAGCTGTGGCAGTTCATCCAGACAAGAGAGGCAGCAAGGACTGAGCGATGGGGAACGACTCAGGAAGCAGCAGCACTTGGTGATGGATGTGGCAGGGAAGGCAGTGAGAAGTATTTAAAATGGCCCTGGGGTGTTATCAAATGAAAAAGACCATACAGAATCATGTATTAGGTGTCACTTCCTGGGTGAAATATGTACTTGTGTATTTGCTATGCTAGGACAGGCTGTGGAATTTTGTAGTATGTGCGTGTGTTACCCATTTTCCACCCTCGCCCCCACCACCACCACTGAGTTTTTATGTTAAGTGATGACTCTGAGGTTTCCAGCTTGGGAGAGTGTAAGGCTATGGATGCTATTAACAAATATGGGATAAGGACACTGCGGGGGAGGTGATACTGGGTTTGCTTTTTTAAATGTGGAGTGTGAGATGCTGTCCCACTTGATTGTCCATCCGAATGGGAGAGTCCTTGTCAGGCTTCTCCAAGGTTTGCCATGGAATCACGTCTTCTTGGGGTCCTGGGTTCAAATCCTGGCTTGACCACTTACTCTCTGAATGACCGCAGGTAATTTATTTCACCTTCTGGGCCTCAGTTTCTGTGTCTGTAAGATGGGGACAATATACCCACCTTGTGGGCTGTGGGGAGGATTAAATGAAATGATATGTACAAACTGTATGTAAACCATTCAGCACAATACCTATATTATAGTAATAATAATCATTTAAGGCACATTAACAATTAGTTCTTATCCTTATTTCCTCCACTCTGGACCATGAAGGTCAGTTGCTCCTAGTTACTGAAATAATAGCCTCAACCTCCTCTGAGAGAAGGGAACTAAGTATCTCAGAGCAACGTGTTGTGTCCCATTGGTGGAGGGGGAAGGGGGGGGCTGGTTTATAGCCCAGGCCAAAGTCTGGCCTGTCTCCAACCTTCTGCCACTGCAGGTGAGTCATTTGCCCCAGAGTGCTGGGTCACCTGCCCCTGCTGAAACATCCAGGAAGGAAAACAACCGGAGCTAGCTGACGTGGGGGCCACTGTTCCCACATCAGTGACTCCAGGGTTTCTCTGCATGACTCAGATTGTACGCATACTCTGAAGTGTGAGGTTTTGAAAGCCATCATTGGCTGCAATCCCAAACTGTGTCCAGAGAAGAACACCCATCGCCAGCTGCATTTGCAATCATAGATGGAAGGAAAAGACAACAGAAGGGAAGGAGGATGTGTTGAAAGCAAATGAGGCTCCTGATTAGCTGGGTCTTACCCCAAGTGACCAGAGATTAGGTGAGAGGCTAAGGAGCATAGAATATTCCATATGAAAGGGTTGTAGCATGTGCTTTTAATTCTCAAAATTGGCTTCCTTCTCTCTTTATGGCTGGGGCACAAATCAGGTTACCTTGGTCACAAGAGACTGAGCACCAGAGCCTGGCACATAGGGGCTCAGTGAATATTTGGTGAATGAATGAATGTGTGAATGGATGAATGATGAAAAGGAGTGATGTCACTAAGTGTGTTGCTGCTGTCAGTGAACATACTAAGGGGGATACTTCTTTCTTCTGGACTAATTCAAATGTGAAAGGTTTCATCGTGGAGACACTGATAGGCGGGTGAGAATTCAGATGCAGAAGTCAGGTCTTTAACTAAAGGCTCAGGCAGACAGATGGCCAGTGAGGTCACCTGTGGATGAGATCGCTCCAGGGCAGGGATTAATGGAGAGGAGGCATCCAGGAGATGAAGGAAGAGTGGTCAGTGGTCAGAAAAGAGCCCGAAGAAAGTGAGGTAGCAGACAGCAAGGATGCACTTTGAACCAGAGAGGCCTCCCCAGAATCCAGGGCTGCAGTGCTGTCAGGGAAGATGCGACTGGAAAGGGGCCTGTTGGGTCTGACAGTGAGGAAGGCATCAGCACTCTTTACAACAGCCATTTCAACAGCCTGCTGTGAGTGGAAACCAGATTGCATGCGGCACACGGTTTGCTAACACTTGGATTTTGTTCTGAGCTTCCAGAGTGTTCAAAGCAAAACAGAAACACATTTGGTACTTACATCAACACAGAGAACGTGGTGAGTGGTATTTGGGGCTTGATTCCAAATTGGGGCTTCAGAGCCAGGGTGGCAGTTTGGGGGTATGTGGTTTGCCGTATGGGATTTGGCTTCCCGGGGACTTTTTTTTCCCCCACTCAAGTCTGTTAAATTTCTGCTCAAGGTGCTTATGAACTCTTATGCCAGCAAACCTTCCCAACTCTAGTTTGTGTTAGTTACACGGGATCATGGTCTTCCCTTAGCAATTAGTCAAGCACAGAGCCATGAAGAAGTTGCTTTGAGTAACGATGAAACAGTCCCATCCTTCGGGAGGCATGTAGTCATCACAGCAGCCAGTGTCTATGCCGTTTTAACCCAGAGGCCTTACCTTTCTTTGGATTCTTTTTTTTTTTTTTTTAACATGGGCAGGCACCGGGAATCGAACCCAGGTCCTCTGGCATGGCAGGCGAGCATTCTTGCCTGCTGAGCCACCGTGGCCCACCCTTTCTTTGGATTCTTAAATTACCCTTTAAAAAGGTTAAGAACCACCATACTAGATGATCCCAAAATCTCTAGCTCTGAAAAGCATTTAATGTTGTGTTCAGACATTAGACATGTGAATAAATAACAGTGATGCCTTTTTCTGTGGGGAAACTGAGGCATGTGGAGAGTGAAGGAAATGAGTGGAGCTTCGGTGTACATCCTTACCTTTATCTCTACAATGTGGTAGAGGAAAAACCATAAGAGCCTGCATGAGTCAGCATGCCCATTCTGTCCTCCCCCAACCATAGAAGGGGGCTTTATACCCTCTTCAGACCTGAGGGATGTGGGGCTCCCAGAGGTTAGGAAACCTGTCTGTGGTCACACATAGAATGGGACCCATCTGAGATTTGAACCAGGCTTGCCTGACTCCAGAGCCCATATTCTCGCTTCTAGAAAAGAGAGCACCAATCAAAGATCAAAATTGGAAAATGGGACGGTAACTTTTGAACCAGGCCCAAGAGTTCATCTCAAAAGGCTCAGCCTTCAGCCTTAGTTCCTCTTAGGATTTCTCATGCATTTCACCCCTCATATCAATCCAGCACTGTCAGCATCATCCAATACCAAAAATTCCCTGTGAAGACTCAACACAGAAATATTCCAACAGATGGCCAAGAAATATATGAAAAGTTGCTGGACCTCACTAGTAATCCTGAAAATACAATTTAAAACCACAACCAAGTATTCATTCCATACCCATCAGTTTGGCAATAAATTTTAAGTCTGACAATATCAGATTTTCACGAAGAGGTTGAGTAGTGAGAGAATATATCCATTCTTAATACATAATCTCACAGTGCATATATTGGTTCACTTGATAGTGTACCAGAGGCTCCTCAGGCACTGTTCATTTTTGCTTATTCTTCCCTCTCTCTGCTCCTCAGATTGGATGATTTCACTTGTCTTATATTCCAGTTCATTGATTCTTTCCTCTACCAGCTCCAATCTGCTGTTGAACCCCTCTATGGAAATTTTAATTTATGTTACTGTGGTCCTCAGCTCTTTTTTATTCTTGATCATAATTTCTATCTCTATATTCATAATCTCTTTGTGTACATCTATCATTTTTCCTGATTTCCTTGAGTTCTTTGTCCATGCTTTCCTTTAGTTCTTTGAGCATGTTTAGAACCATTTTTCTCAAGTCTTTGGTATGTCCCAGATCTGGTCCTCCTCGCTGATGGTTTCTGTTTAGTTTATTTTGTTTTTGTCCAATAACATAGATTTTATTATTAAATAAGTTGTAGGTTTACTGAAAAATCATGCAGAAAATGCAGAGTTCCCATATATTCCCCTATTATTAACACGTTGCATTATTGTCATTGATGGTTTCTAATACATTAATTTTCTCTTTTGCCTGGGCCATCATTTCCTCTTTCTTTGTATGTTTTGTAATCTTTGTTGAAACCTGGACATTTTGCTATTTTAATGTGTTATCACTGGAATTTAGACTCTGGAGCATCTGTTTCTTAAGCATGTATCCAGCTAATGTTATGACAAAGCTCTGCTTGAATACCAGGAGCTAACAAAAAAAAAGGAGGGAAAAGAAAAGAAAATGCCTTTTTCCAGTCTTTGCAGATTGACCTGTGCAAATGCTCTCCTTCAGAGCTTATTCATACAACAGGCTGTATGAAAATAACTCAAGGCCAGAGAGTGGTGGCCGCTGTGATGCTTTCTGCACGTGTCTTTTCTTGCTTCTTTTCTTGGGGGTGCACCTGTAGTCCTAAGAGTTCCTCTGTTTACATGGTGGTTACAAATGTCCCTCTTCCCTAGGAAACAGTTTCCTCACAGTCTCTCAGGCACTGTGCTCTATGTTCTGCAGCCACCTCCTTGCCTCAGCCAGCTACTCAACTGCTCTCTCACAGCCTTCACTGGAGAGCTCCGTGAGCTGCTTTCTACACCTTGGGCAAGTTCTGAGACAGCAAGTCTCTAGGGCCACCACCAGCACATACATGCTCCCGGTATGTGCACAGAAGCTACTCTGCTTCTTTTAACTGAGACTTGGGATCTGCACTGGGAAGGCAGCTCTGTGCCAAGTTGTCGAGGGCTGGGAAGGGGCCAGCCAGGGTCCCATGAGATCCTACTGATTTTGAAGGGCTTTTATCTTGATTCAGCATCCATCCTGTTACGGCAGAACTTTTAAGTGTTTTCTGGAGCTTTAAGAAAGATGTTTCTACCTGTTCTTGTTGTTCAAAGCTTCTGTGGGAAGCAGAATCCTGAAGCATCTTATTCTGCCATCGTTAGCAGAGCAAGACTTGTTTTCTTTTTAACTTCTCAGCATTTTTAACATGCTTGTGTTTCTCGTATATCTCAAAGAGGAGGTTATCGTATTTAAATCCCTTATCATAGAACTATATTGCTGACCCTTGCTCTATGATATAACTTCATGCCACCTGTTTTTAAATAAGATTTGATTGAAACACAGTCATACCCATTTGGTTAGTATTATGGCTGCCTTCTGTTATGGTAGAGTTGAGTCATCAGAGACCACATAGCCTGCAAAGTCTGAAATATTTACTTTCTAGCTATTTACAGAAAAAGTTTGCTGATACCTATCATAGGGCATCATATGGGATTGGTGTTGTTGAGAATGCATTTTTGGTATTGAACACTAAGACCCCAGGAATTGGTTTATTGGTGAAAGTTGTTATAGCAAAGAGCAATGCTGTCTTCTAGAATTTCTTGGGGGTGGTTTGTGTGCTTTCATCTTTGAATCTGTAGCACCTAGCATAATAGCTAGTATATACTTAGCTCTCCCTATGTGCTTCATGGAACTGATTTAAATTTTAAAGCCATCTGTGGAATGTATTAATTAGGATATAGGTTCATTAGCTGCAATAGACATACAGAATACCTATGGCTTGATCAAGATAGAAGTTTAAAATACTCCTTCAAATAAAAATCCAGGCACAAGTATCTCTGGCCTATTATGGCAATTCCATGAGATCAGGGACCCAGGTGCCTTCTTTCTTGTTGCTCTGCCATTCCTCAGATGATACTTTCTTTGCATGGTACAAGACAGCAGACCTTACTCACCAGGCTTGCAAGTGGGAAAGGAAAAGGGAAAAGTAGGGCATGCCCCAAAGTATGCATACATAACTTCTCCTCACTTCCTGTTGGCCAGCATGTAGCCATGTGGCCCTACCTAGCTGCTAGGGGATCTGGGAGACGTAGTCTTTATCTGGGCAGCCATATGCCCAGCTCAAACTTCAGGTCCTCCGACAATATCAGAAGGAGAAAAAGGACTCTGGGGTACAATAGCCTGTCTGTTTGGCAAGCCTACTGTATCTCTGTGCCAAAAGAGACACAGTTGACTTCCCAAAATGAGGACTGACTCCTTATCTCTAGGGTATGCCTAATTTTTGACATTTTAAAAGCAAGCCATAAAACAAGAGGCCAAAGCAAGAGGCCATTATATTCTATTCAGAATAACATGGCAATACATAGATATGTGCACACTAAATTCATTCTCCTGAGTGTTTGCAGCCCTTGCTTTTGAGATAAATATTTTTTTCACATATTTGAACAGATCCAGAATTTCTACTTCTGAGGTAGACAAAGACAGTTCATTTCACCACCAACTGGGCGCTTACTTCTAAGGAGGAGAAGTGTTCCAGGCCCCTTGGAATCTTTCACAAGGCAGGAAAGATCAGCAGGGAGGAGGACATGGAACCACACTTCAGTGATCTTATCCAAAGCGGGTTTAATGAGCTGGTCCTTTTCTGTACTTTAGTTGTGGTATTAAACAGCCAGTGTGCAAACTTTTGGACAGAGATGTCGCCTAAGAACTTTGCAAGCATTACATGTTCCATTTGCTGCAATAATACGAATTTTTTTCTTTCTTAGAAAGGTGCTCAGAGATCTTGGTGTAACTTACTTCAGCATAAAACAGTCTTGATTTGTTAATCCCTTTTGTTCCCCAAAAGAAAAGGGGAAAAAATAAAAAAACATCAATTAGGGAAGTTGATTTAGGCTTGTAGGAGATGGAGTAAGGGAGAAGTGCTATTGCATGTAAAGAATGTAAAAGGCAGTGAGCACTGAAAAACATGTGATAAACTTGGAGAAAGCCCAGGCCTGGAGATACCCAAGAGCTCAACCAGCCGGCACCCCCATTCAGCAGCTAAGGAAACTAAGGCCGTCAGAGAAAATGTGATTTATCCAAGGTCATACAGCTAACATGCAGCGAAGCCACAACTTAAAGCCACATTCAACTGAGGCCTTATCCTTGGCCCGTTCCTGCCTTGCCAGAGCTTTCAGAACTGTCCCATGTTGCCCTTTGGTCTTCCTCTTTCCTGGCTGAATCTGGACCTGCCCTCAGAATCCATCTCAACACTGTTCCCCACTCAGCCATCCATACCCATGAATCCATACCCATGAATCCATACCCATGGATCTGACCCATGCCCATGAATCAGAGATAAAGCATGGGATGAAACCTGTTTACCCTCCCTGGTTTAGGTGGTATTTCACAGCCACCACAGTGTTCTCCAGGGTTCCCGCAGAGGTGATGGGGTGGTTGGCTGTCTGTACTGTCTCTTCTGCATTTCAAATGACTGACTTAGGTCATCCAGAAATTCATCGTCTATGTCAGCAGCACACATCCCCTTCCTTTAGATGCATGCCCGTATTCAAACAGCACCCTCGCCTAACAAGAAGAAATTCATAGGCACGATCTCAATTAGTGCACAAACCTTAGCACATAGGCACTGTTCTCCTATTTTATAAATGAGAAGGTGGAAGCATAGAGAGAGATGGGGTAACCTACCCAAGGCAAGGTTGTACAGCAAGGAAGCGTGCCGTGTCAGTGTATACTTCTACATCAACAGTTTCTCCTGCTGCCCTCCTGAGTACCCAGATAAATGAAATCGGCATTATTGTCAACTCCCGGATATCATAAATCTCTGCATTATGCCCACAGAGAATATGAAAGGCTGGCGATTTGATCCTTAATTACTATTTTGAGTTAGTGTTGTACTCTCGTTTTTCTCCCCTAGGCACCTTCGTTTTCAATTATAACCAAACAACTTGTTTAACATCCGTCTCTATGACAGGCTCACAAGGGCGGGGCCATGGCTGACGCATTTGCTGCTGTACCCCCAGCACCCAGCCCGGCTTATGGCCCGCAGCTCACGCTCAGTACACACACGTGTATGAGTGAATGAATCGTGGCACTTCAGGTCAGAAATCCCATCTTCTTGGTCTCTGTATCCCCAGTGTGTGGCACACAGTAGATATTCAGTGTTGTTGAAGTCTGTGGAGTTGGACGGGGACCGAGTATGGGAGCTCACACACAGACTCATCTCACTTAAGCCTGGACTTTGGGGAAAGACAGGTCTGGGTTGAAATGGAGGTTCAAGGAGCAGAGTGACTTTGAGGTAAGATACTTAACTTCTCTGAACCTCTGTTTCCTTGTCTCTAAAATGGGGATACTGAAACCTGCCTTTTGGAATTCCTGGGAGGGTTTAAGTGAGATCAAGCATAGATGCAGGAGTCAGATGGCCTGGGATGAATACCAGCTCCACCACCATTGAGCAAGTTATAAAACCTCTCTGTGCATCAGCTTTTAATCTGTAAAATGAGGGTAATAGTGCCTAATCATGGCATCCTTTTAAAGACCAAGTGAACTGTTATGAGTCAAATACTTAGCACATGGATACTTATTAGTTTTCTATTCATATTGTTATATTAACTCCACTGTGTTAGGGCAACTGTTTGTAAATGTTTACTATTTCTCAGATTATGGTCGTCATCTTTGCTCTGTTCTACTACAACTGACCCAACCGCTGGCCTTGAGGAGCCACATTATAAACCAGGCTGTGGGTCATGAGGGCCTAAGCAGCAGGGGGGGCGGGGGGCTGCCTGCCTCTCCTTGTATTCATCCCCATGACTGTCAGACCCCTTGGCCTGTGTCCCGCGACGATGAGCCAGGGGCATCTTCCGTGGGAGGAGAGCAAAGCCAGCTTGTCCCTAGCCCAGCCTCCAGGCTGGCCCCTGGCTGCTACCTCTCAGAGAGGGGCCTTGGAAGCTGCTCTGTCCCAGGCTGCCAGTCTCCTAGTGAGACCCCAATGAACAAGCACGGAAACACATGGAAAGGGAGAGGAAGCTCCACAGCTGTCATGAGGCCCAGCAAACAAAGGACCACAAGGAGGGCTGGGCTTAGAGTGGACTGGACTGTAGAACAGGTGGAAAGGCCTTGGAGGGAATCAGGGGATTGCGTGGTTGGAGATGGGGTAGGGGCAGACTAATAGACGGTCTGCTTGAAGTTCTGGGAAGAGGACCTCTGATTACCTGTAATAGTAATGATCATCCACTCTGTATCCTGGGCAGTTATCACCATTCGACACTGCCGAGTTCAGAAGTATTCTCTCCTTTTTTCTCGCCTTATCGTCTCCTTTTTTCTCGCCGTACATGCAGGCAGAGAGTAGTAGTATCATCACTGCTCTTTTACAGATCGGGAAAGGTTTGTGACTTGCCCAAGGGCCCATAGTGAGTAAGAAGCAGAACTGGGATTCGAATCCTGTTCTTAGATACCAGGCCCTGCTGCCTGGGGTTGGGTCTCGAACACTCAGAGCTGAGCCTTAGCTTCCTTGCCAGTAAAATTGGAATCGTCGACATTATCATCATCATCATCATCATCATCACTACCAGACAAAGGATGAGAATGAGGTGAGAGGATCAGCTGAGGCGGAGAGAAATACGTGTTTAGCACAGTAATAAGCAGGCTATAAAGGTGGCTATTTTTTTTTAACTGATGAGGATGGTTATGGTTGTGGAGTCTACTTGGGCCTTTTGGGGTACAAATTCCAGGGTCTCCCCCATAGTGTGAAGGGTCCCTTTAGAAGCCAGTGCTTCCAAACCACAGCAGCCTGCTCATCACCAAGAACTGGGCAGGCCATGAGGGGGGCTGGGGGCTGGGGACACTGACCCACCGCAGGTCGGACCAGAGGAGGCCCAGGCTAGGGAAGAGGTGCATGCCTCCAGGGCTGGCACTCCTGCTGGTGGCAAGCAGAGGTCCCGGTGGGCCAGGCAGTGGCGGTCCGGGATGAGTGGTGAACCGAGGTTCTGGGCAGAGAGCCAGGACAGGTGCTCAGAAATGGGGAGGAGTGCCCCCAGTTAGATCATCCAGATCACACAGGCGCCAAGAGAAAGCTGTTAACGGTGGCACCTCCGGGGCATCTGCCTACTGCCAGGCTGAGTGCTTTAACAACTACTATCTCATTTAGTCCTCATGACAGCCCTCAAAGATAGGTGTGATATCACTGTCATCATCCAGATGGGGAAGCTGAGGCTCAGAGATGACTTGCTCAGGGTCACACAAGTAAGTGGCAGAGCCTGGATTTGAACCCAGGAAGCCCAAGACTAGAGCTGACAGTATAAACCATGTGCTCTGCTGCCTCCCAGTATAGGCACAGGAACATGGCAGGAAAAAATCATCCTTGTCGCAGTGGCCGATAACATTTATTGAGCATTTACTATGGGCTGGGAACTCTTGAAAACACTTGCTTTAGCTTAGTTAATCTTCACATTACCCAAAGCATTGTACTTATGAGTGGCAGGATAGCAGAATGGTTGGTGGGACAGGCTCTGGAGCCACACTGCTTGGGTCCAAAGGCTGACTCCTACTTCTTCACTGTGTGAAAGTGAGCAAGTTAACCAACCTCTCTGTACCGATAATAATAACACCTTCTGTGCAGATTTGAAACTGTTACATACCCCAGAAAAGCCATGTCCTTTTGCCTGATCCAATCTTGTGGGGCCAGCCATGTTTCTTTTAAACCCGATTGAATATTGTAGGGTGGAAACCTTTGATTAGATTGTCTCCATGGAGATTGATCTGCTCAATTGTGGGTGTGGCCTTTTGATTAGATGGAAATGTGACTCCCCATTCAAGGTGGGCTTTGATTAGTTTACTGGAGTCCTTTAAAAGGGGAATCATTTTGGAGAAAACTCAGAACCCACACAGTTGCTTCAGAGCCAACAGAGATGCAGACATTTGGAGATGCTTTGAGTGCAAACATGGACATTTGGAGATGCAGAGCCCAGAAGACACTTAATCATTTGCCTTCCCATGAGATGCTAAGTAAGCCAGAACCTGGAGTTGTGTCCCAGAGGAGCTAAGTGAAGGCCCATAAAAGCTTAGAGAGGAAACCACTGGCACCAGAAGAAGCTGGAACAGTGAAACAGTGGAACTGGGAACAAGGAGCAGCAGACACCAGCCATATGCCTTCCCATGTGACAGACATCACTATAAGCAGCCTGTCAAGGGTTACACATTTAGTGAGGGCAGAACCAAGAGAGAACCACGGGCAGTCTGACTTCCGAGCCCGCATCTATAATTAGCACGCTCCCCTGGCTTCCCTCAGGGATGTGTTTATTTACCAGAGTTACACTGGATGCAGAACATGGGGGATCTGGATTGGTCCTGCAGGAGAAGGGAGAAAGGAGAGACTGGGGGTGAGGGTGAGCAGGCCTGAAGCACTGTAAGAGAATCCACTTTTGTTGCTTCCTGAATGGTTCCAGAAACTGTGCTTTCCCCACGACTGACTCCTGTTCCCCCCCTCCTCAGATCTGTCGTCACTTATGATTCACTTGCAGAACTATGCTGGACAGGGCAGGCTTTCTGGGGGCCGGGGTTTCCCTGGTGGGGAAAGGGCTGCCATTCCTGGTCACTTCGTTAGATCTTTCGAAGCATTTTGACTATCATGTTCCTGTCTCTGTGTCTCTCTCTTAACTTCTTCCAAGCATAGAATATTCTTTCCAAAGAGTCTGCACCTTGGTTTGCCATGCCCAGTAGTGACTGTGGTACAAGAGCTGTGTGCCAGGCCCTTTTCTAAGCATGCTCGTGGATTATCTCTTGTAATCCACACTCGAAGTCCTACGAGGAAGGTATTATTACAACGCTCATCTTACAGATGCGAAACTGAACGTCAAGGAGAATAAGTGACTAGCTGGAGATCCCACAGCTACTAAAAGCTGGAACCCAGCGAGGAAGGCCCCAGCGTGTGCTCATAATGTCTCCACTAACTTTAAAGAGTAGTAAGTGGACATGCTACTGCATAGACAGTCCTTGAACACATAGGCTGAGTGAAACAAGCCAGGCACAAAAGGACAAACATTGTATCATTCCACTTTTATGAAATATCTAGATAAGCAAATTCATAGAGACAAAAAGTCGATTGGAGGTTACCAGGGATAGGAGGAAGAGGGCATGGGAGCTACTGCTTAATGGGCACAGAGTTTCCATTTAGGGTGATGGGAAAATTTTGTTAATGTATGGTGGTGATGGTAACACAACATTGTGAATGTAATCAGTGCAACCAAACTATACAATTAAAAATGATTTAAGATGGGAAATTTTGTTACATAGCTGTTACCACAAGAAAATTTAAAAATTATAATAGTAGGTGAATAAAATGTGTCCAGGGTCTCACCAGTTTGCAATTATCACTCAGAATACATCGCGAGACCAGCAGAATGCATCCACTTGGCTCTCAGCGCTACCCACTTCCCAGAGGGAAAAAGGCAACACATTCATTCACTTGCTGTCCCTCAGGCCCCAGGCCTGCAAGCCTCCTGGAAAACATCTTCCTGAAGTCGATTCCTGTTAAGTGGAGGAAGCTATTGAGCCGATCTCTTGGGGCCCAGGCACTTGAGAAATCAGAGACAAGTTGGCCGCCATGGTAGCTGACCTCTTCCCTAAATTGATCAAGATGCCACTCAAAGGAAAAACCACAAAGTTGATCACCTTCTGGTGAAACCCCAGGCAACCGGCTTAATAGATTTCCACATAAATAAGTCAGGCACTAAGGAAGGCAGGCTTATTTGTCCAGGCCTCAGGGGAACCTGTTGGTCTCCAGCAGCAGCGATCTTTCAGAGACCTTCCAGAAAGAGTAAATGGAGTACTGAGCCGTGTATTTACAGGAATGCTCTCAATAAAGGTTTTTTGCAGAGTTAAATTTTCTAACAAACTGGGCTGAACAGAAAGCCATGTTTTCACAGACCATTTATAGAAAATGTTTGGTAGCCTGACTTAGCTAGTAAAAACCAGTAACCAAAACCATTACTTATTTTGTATAACCAAGGGATTCTTAATAATCAGATGCTTTTTGGGACCTGCTCCCAAGAATGAATGGTGGGTCTTGTATGTCTCACTTGTCGGTTAGTACATTGTGCATTGGGCACCATTGGGTACAACAGAGAACCAGAGAGATGAGGTCCTGTCCCCAGGAATTTGACATTTCATGGAGAAAGCAGACTTTTTAAAAGGTAAACAGAATAAATAAAATAGTCACAAACTTCAGAAGATGCTCACAAGGAGACAGATGTCATTGGACTGCAGATGGAGTGGATAAGAGAGGAGAGGGCCATGTCCTCCTTTAGGTGGACTGCTCAGAGAAGACCTCCCTTTGGACATGACACTCAAGCTGACTCTTCAAGGTGAAGAGAAGCCGGACCTGCACAGAGCCAGGGAAAGGGAGCAGCAGGAGCCAAGTCCTCAAGGCAGGAAAGATCTTGGAAGGGAAGGTGGAGAAGGCCCACTGCCACCAGCGCCCTCTAGACCATGGTGGGGAGCCAAATAGAAAGGGAGGCACTGGAAGGTTTTAAGCAGAGGCATGATGTGGTCTGGTGTATGCTTTAAGCTCACTCTTACCTCACCTAGGAGACTGCTTTCCTGGGGCGCAGTGTGAAAGCAGGAAGACCAGTTAGGGGGCTTCTGCTGTAATCCAGGCAAGAGAGGCTGGCATTTGGGACCAGAGGAGGGGCAATGGAGATGGAAAGCAGTGGGTGGATTTGGTATCTGGGTGGCAAAATCAACAGCTGGTGGAATGGACAGGGACATGAGAGAAGGCTCTGGCACGAGTACCTGCATGGATAGTGGTGCTCATGACTGAGGGATAAGGATGGAGGGTGGGGGGAGGCATGTTAATAAACGTTCCATTGGGGACATGTGAAATACAAGGATCTGAATAACATCCAAGAGGTACAGTCTGGTAGGCAGTTGTACATGTAGGCCTGTCAGCTCAGATGGAGACAAGAGGGGTACTGAGAGGGGGCAGGGGGATGTCAGATCGCCCAGCTTGAATCCTAGCCCTCCACTTGCTAGCTCTGTGGCTTGGGCAGATTTCCTTCACTTCAGTTCTTCATCCCTGGAATGGGAGCTCTCCTGAGAGCTCCTACTTCTGGGAATGCTGTGAGGGTGGCTTAGATTCAAAAGTAAGTATTCAATAAACATTGGATTCCTATAACAGTTATTATCATCATCTTAGCTAGAGTAACTTTCTTCTCATTTGTCTCTTTCTCACTAAAATCAAAGAGCTCTATAGTGGTAAACCCTTCTCCTGATTCTCTTGGAATGAGCAGTTTTACTCAGTTAGTCTGTGAGCTCCATGATGGTGGACCTGTGTCTCCCTCCTCTCTGCACCCCTGAAGCATGATGCCAGCACACAGTAGGTGCTTTGTCACATTTAGCCTTTGCATGGAATTTAGCTTGACTGAAGAAAATAAAACTGCTTTTTTGAGTGAGACGTAGCCAAGCATTGAGGGTATCAGAAAGGATTTAGACAGGAAAGAGGGAATTACAGTGGGTGTTTTTCAGTGATGGTGACGATTTACGGCATCTTTGCTCCTATAGAGGAGGAATCTCAATTTCACAACCTCTCATCAGATTGGATAACAGCCTATTAGGACAAAGGTTTCCTTCCAAGGAATCAAATCTGATCACTCCTGGAGCTCTGTCCTCTCCTCCACCCACCTGAGCCCTTCAGTCTGGCACATGCAGGAAGTCTCTTAATTTATACCCCAGAACCCTGCTTTGTTGCTCTGATCTGCTTCTCTCTGGTCTGTTCATTTTGCCTGGAACTTCTTCCTAACCATTTTTTTGGAGACCACTGGCTCCTTAGAGGAAGCCTGCCGCCACACCAAGGGCCTCCCTCGACCTCCCCAGGACATAGACACGACCTGCAATGTGGAGGGATGTGTGGTTTCCCCCTGTGTTCTCGCTGGGCCCCCAGTAGGTGGCTGTGCCCTTTCCCAGATGAAAAACAGGATGCCCAGTTAAATCTGAATTTCAGATAAGTAACAAATGATTTTTAGAATAGGTAGTACAATAAACGGAAAGATTATTTGTTATCTGTCTGAAATTTGAATGACACTGGCCCTGTGTACTTTTATTTGCTAAATCTGGCAGCCCTACCTGTAATAGACCCGAGTGGTCCAAAGTCCGCTGAGCGGAGCCAAGAAGCCCTGTGGCACAGCCCCATTCTGGGCTCGGGAAGTCCATCTTAGACGCTGATGCCACGGTCCAGAGGAGGCCGGAGCCCTCCCCACCACCAGGTCAGCTCTCCGTCTTCCTGGAGCCTGCCACCAGTGTGGCAATGGCCTTGACTCCCCCACCTGCCCTAAAGAGGGCTCAGGCTTGGAGTCGAGTGTCCTGATCAGCTGTGGGCCCCTAAATACCTTTCTAGTTCTGCTTAGGAATGTCATGCAAATAGGCCCTTGGAGACCTGGTGTCTCCAAGGTGTGTGTGCAGATTCCACTGCATCTGTCTCCCCACCTCCAGCCTGTTTTTACTGGAGTCTGTCTGCGCCACATTAGCTCCCCCTGGCGGCTGGAAGCAAACTCCTAGTGTTAGGTACGGAGAGCTCTCTTGTCCCCTTCCACTGGGTTCCAAGTACAAAATGGCCTTCAGCCCAAGGCTCCTCTGCCAAGCAAGGATGAATGATATACGAGGAACCCAACAGCAGGCCAAATGCACACCCATCACAGCCGCTTCCTGAGGCTGTCGTCATGGTGCATCCTCCAGGAGCGAGACCCCAGCCTCGGGATGCAAAAGGGCTTCGTGCCGTCAATAACCCAGAGCAGTAATAGCCCCTCTCATTTCATCCAAGGATCACAAAAGAAGGCGGTGCCCTCGCTAATTTAGCCCTTCCTTCTGCCACTGAGTGGGCCGGTTAGAGACAGGACTAGAACCAGGAATTCTGAGCACCTGGCTCCTTTCTTCAGTTCCCACCCTGAGCAAGGCAGCACCAGGAAGACAAAGGGGACTGGGACAGCGATGACTCCAGCTGATCTCAAGTGTGATTCAGCAGCCCCGGGGCAAGGGCCGTAATTTGAGAAAGGGCTGCCTGGAGCAGAGAAAATAGATTAGCCATGCCCTCTGCTCCATTCCAACAACCACTGCCTCCATTCAGCCTCTTGTCTGTCTGCGTGCCAGCACTGATTTCTCCTACCCATTTGGCTGGCTCACTTAGCACATATGTGTGCCAGGCGCTGATGACACTTCCCGCCTTTGGGGTTGGTTCCTTCAGATCCCCCCCTCCACTCTCTCTCTCTTAGAGTGGTCCTCCAGCCTTCTCACTCCCCTGCTTAAAAGCTTTCAGCAGCTTTTTAGATAAACTCTGGAGCCTAAAGGGTAAGGAAAATAATCCTGCTCCTGCAAAGCTCGCCACTCTGAGCTTGTGCAACTCTTTGCTTAGAAGTTTATGCTGCAGAAACACTAAAACATCCACCATTACCCTTTCATCTCCTGCCATTTCTCATCACCATACTTTTGCTCATACTGGCCCTGCCCAAGGTTCTTCTGCCCTCTCTTCTTCTATCTCCTACACCTAATTTAAGATATAACTCAGGGGTCACCTCCTCCAGGAAGCTTTACTGGATCCCCCAAGCTCTGTTTGCTGCAGCTTCCTTATACTCCCTTTGTTCAGTAATAATGCATGTCTCTGATCCCTCTGGCCTCTATAAGCCAGAGTGAATTATAACAACCGGTGCCTGCACCAGCTCCCCTTACCCGGCAGGGACAGTTTACTTTTGTTTCTTCAGCACCTCCACAGAGCTTGGCACAAACAGGAGCTTCGTCAAAGCTTGGTGATTTGATTTAATAATGAATTACTTGGTGGGTTTATCGTGAGACGGAAGAACCATCCTCTGCAAGCTGAGTTTCATCACCTCCTGAGTTTGTTGATTCTCCTCTCCACCCCCCTGCCTCACCTCTTTCTTGCTGCACCCTGGCTGGTGACAGTTCCTCATCCATTCTCTCATTTCATCCTGCCAGTTCTCTGCTCTGCTCCTGCACATTCTGTGTTCATTCAACTAACGTTTCTTAACACCTCCGTGTGCTGCACACTGCCTGGCTCTGACATGCAGACACATAGAGCACATGAGGTCCCTCCCCTCAAGTCCCAGCCTAGAGAGAGAGCCGGGCAGGGAAGCAGGCATACTGTCTGTGCTGTGATTGGGGGCAGGTGGCGGGCCGTCACCCAGGCCGCCTCTCCACGCAGCCTGCCTTGCTTCAAGTCCCAGCCTCACTGCTTGCTGGCTGGGTGGCCTTGGGCAAGTCACTGGCACGCCTTTCCCCACGGCGATGGCAGTACTTCGTCTTGGGGTAGGGTGGGGATTAAATGAATTAATTCATGTAAAGAGTTTAGCAGGCACCTTGCACATTGTAAACATTTGATCAATATCAGCCACTGTTCTACTTGGCCCCATGTGCTGGAGGAGCACAGAGAGCCAAGACGGATCAGCCCAGTTATAAAGGAAAAAGGCTCAGAGAGGCCAGGGGGCTGTCTTGTAAGAACCGGAGCCCAGGAAGCTGTCATGAGGAGCAAATGCGAAGTGCCCTTGGGGCTTCCGAGGTAGCGCCTGTGGCCCTCGGGGACGGTCTGGGGCAGCTGCCGGGCCCATGTGACCTTCTCTCCCTCCCTTAGGGCCGACGACTGCTTTTGCGCTTCTCGGAAGCTGGACGCGGTGGCCATCGAAGCCAAGTTTAAGCAGGACCTGGGCTTCCGGATGCTGAACTGTGGGCGGACGGACCTGGTGAAGCAGGCGGTGTCTCTGCTGGGGCCCGATGGGATCAACGCCATGAGCGAACAGGTACAGGGTCTGCGAATTTTAATTAGTTCCCATCCTCAGGAGCAAGGCTGGGACAAACAGCTGGTGAAGCGTCCTGCAGGACTGGAGAGAGCGCCCCCTGCTGGTGGCTTGATGGATTTTTTTTTTTTTTTTAAGTTTTTAAAATATCTTGTAAAAATACCCTCGTCATCTTTATAGAAATAGCACATGATTATTGCAGCTAAAATGGAAAATAGAAAAAAAAATATGCCTAATCCAGAAAGGAAATAATGCCATACCCAGATAATCACCATTTATATTTAGCTTATGTCCTTCCAGTCCTTTTCCACTGTGGATAAATTAGTTCTCTCCCTTCTGTTACTTCATCACAGAACAACTCTTGGCAGATTTTCACCAAACTTTTAGGTACATTTGAACCTACACTAAAGCCCATCCCCTGGAGGGACCCTGGGAGGCAGCAAACAGGTATTGTCAGAGGCTCGTGTGTCAATCTGGAAAACACCCCATGTGCATGAAAATGTCATGGACAGAGAAGACAAACAGCAGTTTTCAGTGTGAATCCCAGTGGAAAGTCACAAGGACAGATTGGGCTGCTTCTTTCATGGACAGTTCATGCAGTGAGCTTCAGGAAGGGGATAGCAGGGACTCATTTAATTATAGCTGATCATTTTCTTTAGCAACACCAAGGAGAACTAATACACATACACTCATACATATACACATATATGCACACGCATTTACATTATACAACCACAAAATAGAGATTTTACTTTATCTTGCTTTTTGCAACATTTTATAGTAAAGATACCTTCCAATATCAGTTCAATATTCTTTTTTAAAAAAAACTCATTTTCAATGGCAACATAAAATAGTCATATTATTTATTCAGCTAAACATGTTTTGTTGAATATGTTCTAATTACTTTTATCTATAATGCTGGGCTAAACCTATTTACATAAGTTTTTGCACAAATCTCTCATTATTTTATTAGAGGAAACTCTTAAAAGTAGAAATAGTGGTTCAAATGCATCTGCCTTTCTTCTATCTGGATCCCAAAGGACTTTCCCAGAAACTTTGATTCCTTCTATAGCCCTCTAGCTACTGATGCTTCTCCTATGATCTTCTGCTTATCTTTCACCTGCTTTCACTGAAGCTTTACTGTTTTTCTTCTTTACTTCCAAAAGCTCTTTACATATTAGGCATATAGCCCTTTGTTATAATGTGACAACTATTTCTCAATTTATTGCTTACCTTTTCATTTTGTTCATTCAAATTTGTCATCAAAGCTATAATGATTTTCTTTTTTTATTTCTTCCATTACTCTTATGCCTAGAAACTGACCCAGAGAACATCTAGATATTTCCTACTCATTTTTTATGCTTTTAATTTTGTATGTATCTCTAATCAAACTAGAAATTATTTTGGTATATAATGTGAGATAAGGCTGTAACTTGAATGTTTTCCCAAATGGCCACCTGCGCAGCACTGTTTACTGAAAAATCTACCCTTTCCTTCTGTCATTTGTGGTGCTGCATTTCTAATAAACAGTATTCTGGAATGCCATTCCTCATCCGCTTGCCTTTTAATTGTAAATGATAACGTCAAACCAGATGTCAATGATGGAGGATTCCCCCTGCCCAGAGACATCCAATTTCCCTTAACACTGGCCAGCAGCTTAGATACAGCAAGGCTGACAGTACATCGTGAAAGAGAAAATGTCAAGGAAGCAATGTTTACCAGTTAGAAGCCTATAACTAATACTGCAGAATCCAGAAAGTTCCTAAGAGCTGTAAGTTGAACCCATCCATTTGTTTTAGCAAACACTCTTAGGTCTTTTGTGCCTTAAGACAAACAAACAAATGGAAACCCTATGACTTAAAGATTCCTCCTGGCCTCCATTCTAGTTTTCAGAGTCTGGAGGATCTGGGCCTTACGTGTGATGGGCTGCAAATTTATCTTTTTAATGCTGGATTTTGAGCACAAACACAGTCTCCTAAACACAAGTAAGATTTTTGGTTTGTTATCACTGAGCGGCCACAGCCACCTTATAAATGTTCTCCATTCTCTGGTTTTTAACTCACCACAGGGCATGACCCCCCTGATGTATGCCTGCGTCCGTGGGGACGAGGCTATGGTTCAGATGCTGCTGGACGCCGGAGCTGACCTGAATGTGGAGGTGAGGGTGCAGAGGGCCGCAGGGCCCCAAGGCCTCATGGTCCCAAGGGGAAGGCGAGCAAGGAGGAGGGGAGCCTTTTCTCCCAAGAACCGGGGCTGAGGGACTCAGTCCCGCAAATAAGACATTCCTCGGCCCTTCGTGGTGACTGTGTCCCCTGCAAGACCAGCTAACAGATTTGGTCCACCCCAAGGCCTGGGCACCGCCACGCTCCGACAAGCTGCCCTGTGGGTGTTTTGTTTGAATAAACCTACACAACTGCGAGCCCTGGCTTTTCCTGAGCTCAGCAATGCAGAGTTCCTAATTCTTACTGTTGATCCTTTACTTCTGGGATTGGGGCAGAAAGAGCCCATCTGAGCCATCAGCCCTTTCTCTTGCCTAAAACAAAGCACGGGAAGCCCTGGCCCACTCATGTCCCTGGGCTGAGGTTTTTTTAGCTCCCCCACACTTTCTGTCCTCCCTCACCAAACCCTGATCAGCCTGCCTTGTTGGCTGAGTTGAGGCCACAGGTCATAAAACTAATCTCCAAGCTTCCTTGAGGCAGTGTGGTATAGTGGAAAGCACACACTCACAGTTGTTAGAACTTGGGTTCAAATTCTGAAACCACCGCCATCATAGAGACTTGCTTTGGAGCTTGCACTAGTGGCTTCACCTTTCCGCGCCTCATGCCCAATTCTGCAAGATGGGGAGACTAATCAAACCCATCTCATAGAGTTGCTGAAAGGAATATATGCAGAGAGTGCCTGATATATGTCTGGGACTTCATTCACGTTAGTTCCTCCCCCAAAGGCATGTTATAGTGAAAGCCCATTTTTTACCACATTCTCTGCTGTCCTGGAGACCCACTGTCCCTGGCTTCCAGATATTGGAAGATTGACATCCTGCAGTCATAGCTCAGCAACCCCGTGGGAAACCTTTTTTTTTATTTCAAATCAGATATCCCTGTACTTTTAGTACTTAGTGTGATTTTTTTTTCTTTTGTAATCAGTGAATTCTATATTCATCTGAGGAAAACAAGGAATAGACTTAGTTTGGAATCTAGAAGCATTTTAGAGTTTGTAAACTTCAAGTATTTTAGGATGTTTTTCCCCTTGATATGAACCCCTGATTGCTGCACGGACCTCACAAGGGCACCTCAGCTTTGAGTCCTGGTGGTGGGTGGTCTTTGTTCCACCCCTCCAGCCCAGCCGATGCCTCCCAGCTCAGGGCCTTCTCCCCCCGCAGGCACTTAGTGGACATAACTGCTCTGAATGAAGCTGGCACCATGGTTATGTGGCCCCAGGGAGAAAAACCATGCGTGAGCACTAATCCTGCAGGGAGCCAGCCTTCATCTTCCCCGCCTCCTCCCTCTCAACCTGGGGTGTTTTGACACCTCCAGACCCAAAGACCGATGTCAGATTGCTTACTCGTGATGTGTCCAGGGAAACTGGTGCCCCTGTTTCCAGGAGCACAAGGGGCCTTGTCATCCAGGAGGCCAACAGCAAGAATGAGCCGAGGGCAGTGTGGGATGAGCTATGACCAGACCCTGAGGTCCCTCCCTCAGATGGGCGGTCTTCCCTGGCTTGAAGCAGACATCCACTTGCCTGGGGCTTGCCATTGACAAGAATTCCCGTTAAAGGTGTGAGATGTAATGGCTGTGGCACCTCACACTATCTTTTGTCCTTCTTAAGCAGCAATAAGAGAGAGACAGACAAGGGGAGTTGGCTCATTGCAGCTGCCATTACAGCTTCTCCGAGGCCCCTTAGAGGTGATCAGAAGTCATCCATGTAATTCCTTTTAGATTATGCACAGAGTACATGAAGTCACTGAGACCTTTCCTCACTCCCCAAGCAGGTAAAATCTCCAAAGCATGGTCTTTTAATGGCCTGCCTGAGATAAAGTCATTCTCTGTTCCTATGAACACAAGCAGCACAGACACCATTTCTGATGAGAGGGTCTCATCAGAGGGGCATCCAACAGGGGAAAATCCCAACCCCACATCACCAGCATTTCCCAAGGCACCTTCTGGAATATCCTTTTTTGCCTCTCTAGCCAACGTGCCCAGCCACAGATAGGTCAGATATACTAGCCTGAGGATTGTGAAGGTCACATTTTGAAAATAACCTCAATTTGTTTATAGGTGGTCAGTACTCCTCATAAATATCCATCCGTCCACCCCGAGACCCGCCATTGGACGGCTCTGACTTTTGCTGTGTTGCATGGACATATTCCTGTAGTTCAGGTATTAATGTATTTCCCTATCCACATCTGACCTTTAATTTTACCTCTTCCATTTTGCAAATCTGTATCTCTCCCAGCATGCATATTCCCAAAGAGACTCATATTGGCTAATTGCACTTAAATGTAGCCCATTCATAGCACATGAATAAAAATGTTTTATATAATGATCTGTATGGCCTGGCTTTAGCCAATATGAACTCTTCACCTACCCACATGCAGCCTCACACACTGAGTGGCAGACCTAAGAAGTTCTTCCTGGTTGCCCTGGGGTGGGGCCTGAGCTGTTGTTTTGTGGATGTGTTCATTTTACTATTTGTAACATGAACATAACATTTGACTGGTGTCGAGATCTTGTTACCTCCCTTTAGATTTGACCCCAGTGGACACTTGGAGTCTGGTGGTTCCCAACCAGTGAAAAGAATCATCCCAATCACCAAAGGATCCCATATCTTGAGAATCTGATCCAGGAAGACTAGAGTAGGTACTGGGCATGTGTCTTCTGAAACAGCTTCCCAGATGTGGTGAAGTATCCTCCATAAAAGGGCCTTTGAGCGTATAAATGTGTCTCTTGCACCTTTTCTAGCTAGTGTAGAGGTGATGTTCAATGAATAGCCATCCCAAACCTTCCAGGTCTTAAACTTGATCTTCTTCTAGTTCATGAGAAAAGAGCAGTCAGCATCCAAATCCACAACCACAGCTGGCCCCACAATGAGACCTGAGCTGCTGGTACATCAGGAACTCACCTCCTTTTATTTGATTCAACCCTCTTAGAATTATGCTGAGCAGGGACTAGAGTTGCAGAACATCTCGGCAATGTTGAAATTTCACAGTAGTTCTGTGTTGTTTCCTGGGTCATGAGAATCCTTAAAACAGAACCAAAGTAATGTCTCAGGAGGTTGAATGTGTGACGTGTCACACTGAGAGGTGGCTTCTTCCTGTAGAACGCTATGCCCAGTCCACTCCTAGTAGAGGGATGTGAGAAAGCAGAGGTCAGGTGGTGGCGTGGTAGACACAGATGCTATCGTTAACACGCAGTGGCATCCTGGGCTTTTAAATAGGGAATGGGAGCAGCGGCAGCCAAGCAAAGCCAAACAGATGTCAGGTCACCTCCTCACGGTAGGAGTCATAGAATGCCACGTAGCCTGCATGCTGCAAGTAGACTGCATGGAATGCCAAGTAGACTGGGGGCACAGGCCCCCAGTTCCCCAGAGCTGGTAGCCCTGGGTAGACACTAAAGATGGCAACTGTTTTCCACATTTCAAATCAGTGGTACTGACAGCCCATTCCCTGTGAGCAAGACCCAGCATAGACGGAATTGTTACTCCTTTACAAAGCCCAAATATCTTAGGGAATGCACAGAATGGATTCATCCTGGAAGCTCACTCTGCTGCTTTGGTCACTGATCTTGGCCAGGAAACAAGGTCATGCTAAACGGTCCTCAGGCCCACCCAGGGTGTTCTAGAAGAGATTCTTGTCCTGTTGACCCAGGGGTCCCTAAAGCCCTTCAGAATTCTTAAGCTTCTGTGGTTCCAAGAGATCACTCTAATGCTCTCTGGGGCTTTATGTAACCAAGCCAAGCCCTTTAGTGCAGGACTTCTAGCTCGGTGCTTCTAGAAACTTTAATGTGTTTACAGATCACCTGGGGCTCTTGTTAAAAGGCAGACCCTCACTCAGCAGGGCTGGGGTGGGCCCTGAGAGTCTGCATTTCTAACAAGCTTCCAGGTGATGCCGATGCTGTTGTCCTTGGACCACACTTGGAGTAGTCTGGGGATCTAGAAGATTCTAGAGGCTCTCAGTTTCTGCTCTAATAACAGCCATCCAGCCCTGTACTCATGGCCACTAACCCAGAGGGCGGGACAGGGCATTGGCATCACCCTTCTTTCTGCCAGTGCCTAGTAAGTCGCCACCTTTCCTGACACTTCCACATAGTACCCGTCCTTTAAATGTCTCAGTGGCCACTCTTCCTCCGCAGCTCCTGCTGGATGCTGGGGCCAAGGTGGAGGGCTCAGTGGAGCATGGGGAGGAGAACTACTCCGAAACGCCCCTCCAGCTCGCAGCCGCCGTAGGTAAGACTGCTGATTCTCACCCCGGCCAAGGGCCTCCGCCTCCCTGGCCCTTGATGTGCCCGTGACTATATATATATTTGCTTTATTCTCTTATAAAACCCCTTCTCTGGGCTTGCAGGAAATTTTGAACTGGTTAGTTTGCTGTTGGAACGTGGCGCTGATCCCCTGATAGGAACCATGTACAGGAATGGAATTTCTACAACCCCCCAGGGTGATATGAACTCTTTCAGCCAGGCTGCAGCCCACGGACACAGGTAGGCTAGGATGGACCAGAGATGCAAGGTCCCAAGGGGTGCTTGTTAAAAATGCAGATTCCCAGGCCTACCCCAGACCCACTACGTCTCTGGCTGTGGGACCAATAGGCATTGTGAGGTGGCCCAGACCTCCGTCCCGGCCACGGAGCCCCACCAGCTTTGCGCTAAGAGCCAAACTGGTGCAGTAAACCTCCTCTCTCTGGTAGACTAGGCTTTGTTGTGTCCTCTCCCAACCTCCTTCAGCCTCACTAAGAGACTTCACTGTTTGCCAGTTTAGGTCAGCATGCAGCACATAAGCTGTTATGACAGCAGAAGACTCAACTTTAAAAAATAATAAAACCCCTCGTGTTTGGTTGCTTCCCTTCTAAGTTTCCTTCAAGATTTGCCTGATCGGATTTTATTACACATAAATCTAAGTAAAACCAGTTCACTCTGGAGAGAGTACAGGCTGGTGGTTAATAGGTCAGAGTTCCAGACCTTTACCTTGTGATATTTGAGGAAACCGCTGAGCTCCGCACTGCATTTAATGCTCTCTGGGGCTTTATGTAACCAAACTTTAGGGACTCCTGCTCTACCATCTCCTCTATCTCCAAAACATAGCACCCATGCCCAGGCCTCCGAGACCCCCACCCCAGAGCAGGTCCCGTCATTCTCTCATCTGGAGTCAGTACCCCCCACCCAGCCCACT
The DNA here is from genome assembly GCA_004026745.1 of Myrmecophaga tridactyla. NCBI lineage: Eukaryota > Metazoa > Chordata > Mammalia > Pilosa > Myrmecophagidae > Myrmecophaga > Myrmecophaga tridactyla. The sequence continues at coordinate 30,018 of PVIY010019791.1, forward strand.
TTCCCACCTCGTTCGAGTGCCACCCCCACCCGCCCCGCCCCAGCCAAGCCCGTTCCATCTCTGAGTGTCTTCCTCTCTGGGTTTATGATTGACAGGAATGTGTTCCGCAAACTGCTCGCTCAGCCAGAAAAGGAGAAGAGCGATATCCTGTCCCTGGAGGAGATTCTGGCCGAGGGGACTGACCTGGCGGAGACAGCCCCGCCCCCCCTGTGCGCCAGCCGCAACAGCAAGGCCAAACTGAGAGCCCTGAGGGAGGCCATGTATCACAGTGCTGAGCATGGATACGTGGATGTCACAATTGATATCAGGAGCATAGGTCAGTCCGGGCACCCTCCATCCCCGGGCACGGCGTGACCGCCCCGGCTCTAGGCCACGCGCACACGCACACATGCACGCACACTTGTGCACACCCCGGGGCCCGGGGAGCTGCTGCTTCCAGCTCAGATGCCCACACTGTCCCCTTGGACAGCAGCACCCTGTCTGCCACCAACCCCCATCCTCAGATCATCTTTCCATGGTTCCCAAACTCTGGACCCTGGGTCAGGAGTTCGAATCACCTGGGGAGCTTGTCTGAAATACAGATTGCCAGGCCCTACACCCAGAGGCTCTGCTGTCGAGGGTCTGGATGGATAAAGGCTGGAAATCTTTATATTTAACAATCATCCCAGATGGTTCCCAGTAATTCGGTAGTCTTGGCCTTAGAGTTTCCAATTCCATGAGGCAGAGACTGTGCGACAGGGAGGATAAGGCCCCTCTTCCTTACCGGGCCTCCTCCTGTGGAGCTTCAAGGCCAAGGCTGCTCCCAGGAAAACTTAGGGGAGGCTCTCCCATGAGAAAGCTAGCTCCCAGGCCATCCTCTCTGTGTCTGGAGAATGAGGTCAGCCTCTCCTTCCCTGGTCCAGTGACTCTAGCCCTGGCATGGAAGCAGCAGGACTTAGCTGCAGACCCCCAGCCCCCAGCCACAGAGCTAGACTGAGGGATTAAGGACAGGCCTCCACGACTCTGGCTCTGCAAACAGGGGCCTCTCCTGGGTGGTGGCTGTTTAGTATGTGGGACATTTCTGCAGTTGCCCTGAGAGCCTCTTTTGCATGATTATGAAGCTCAAGACTCTGAATGGTTTACTTGTTATAAACAGTAGTGAGAGACATTCTCTCCCACCCCTGCCTCGCCATGTGAGGGAAGAAGCCGATTACAGCAATCAGCTGCTGGAGAGGTTTCTATTAAAGGAGGAAGACCTGATGAAGTACTTGCAGATGGAAATGTTGTTTTGCACAGGGGAGCAGGAGAACAATTCACCCTGATCTTCTTATTTGGATGTAAATAAATACTCATCCTAGCCCAAGAGGAGGATGGTGAGGTCTGTGGATGGGTTTCACCAGCTCTAAACCTTGTTTGGGCCTGGCTGGGTCACCTAATCCTGAGCAAGATGCTTCCCCTCCCTGGGCTTCTCTCTCCCCAGAATGGAGACCGGTGAACTCAGAACTCAGAAGATGTAATATGCATGACCAGGCATAAAATCCCAATATTCTACACAGTGATTATACGTTGGAGAATGCAGCCCCTGATCATATGAACAGCTTGCAGAAATGGACACCCATACTTAAGGGAATTGAATTATGACCTTTAATTTCAACTTGTGCAAGTCTGGGGGCTGGGGGAAACACTGGCTCTATTCACAGAAAACCAGTCCCTTGGTTTCATCATTTGGTAACATCCTGGAGAAGTGCCAACTTCCAGATGAAAACATGCCTTTTCCTTGGTTGTTTTCTGCCTTCCCCACCCCGCCCCTCCCTTTCCTTCTCCCCTGGTTCCAATTCCCCTCCCAGGTGTTCCGTGGACGCTGCACACCTGGCTGGAGTCTTTGCGAATTGCCTTTCAGCAACACCGCAGGCCTCTCATCCAGTGCTTATTGAAGGAGTTTAAGACCATTCAGGAGGAAGAATACACTGAGGAGCTCATTACCCAAGGCCTGCCGCTGATGTTTGAGATCTTGAAAGCGAGCAAGGTACGAGGGGGGTTGATGCTTTCACTGATTGTTGCAGAGAACAAGACTGGAGTTACCCAGATCTGAGTGGTCCTCAGCCTGATACTGCCTTTTGAGTGGGGCCTCTGCAATCGTAGCCAGGGTGGCGAGTGGACCCTAGCTGGCTAAAGCTATGCCTGCAATCATCTGTGGGGCAGCTTTTTAACGGATCAGCTATTATATCCCAGTGTACTTGGGCTCATAGGACAAAGTAGTAAGAATACTTTGTAACCCAACAAAGACCGTGCACTAAAGCTGGGGAATTAGAACATGTGTGCCCCAACAGGTGGTTTGTCAGACAGTGTTAAGTGAGCTGGTGTGCCTGAGTAGTGTGAGTTCAGAAAGGAGGAGGAGGAGGAGGAGAGCTGCAGCAGTCAGGGAAGGCTTCACCAAGGCACTGAGACTTAAGCAGGCCTGGGTGAACAGATAGGAATCAAACTGGAAAAGGGAAATTAGGTGCAGCACCCTGAATACACAGAATCTAGATCCTTCCAAGGCTTCTGGAGAGCTAGACCGTGGGAGAAGACTTTTCAGGTAGAAGAGACCAGATGAGCCTAGCTCTGATCTCTTGAGATTCACTCCTCATTCACAGGCCTCCTCCTAATTCCCACTGACGTCTGCATTCCCAGCCCGCAGGGGAATGCTCAACCCCTTCAAAACCTCACTCCAGCCCTGATTCTTCGAGATCTCCTTGGGGTCTGGCAATAGCACATAGACATCAATCCTGCTGGGGGCCAGTGTGCGCTGTCTTGTAGGCTAGTAGAGAGCTTAGAGGATAGAGGGCCTGAACACCGTGCCCATTCCTCAGCGAGCCATCAAGGCAGGTGGCCAAGGTCAATGTTGTGGGAAGCCAGCCTGCCTGAGAGGCTCTGTGGAGCTTATGTCACCAGCCGTCATAGGCCCCCAGGCTTTTGCAGACAGACACAAGGGACAAGGAAGCAGAGCAGTTGACAGCCCTGACTCTGGAGCCCAGCATTCTGGGCTCTGCCACCAACTAGCCTTATGACCCTAGTCAAGTGACTTAACTTCCCACTGCCTCAGTTTTCCCATCTGAAAATTGGGACAGTAATGATAGTAACCCCTGTGAGTGGCTGTAAGGATAACGTGAGTTACTACCTTAATGCCCTTCACATCATCCCCAGTGCCTCCTACGTGCTTTATAAGGGTCTGGTCATGAAGATGGCCTCCCCCAGATCTTCAGTACTTCTCAAAGGGTGTTCTGTAAAAACAGCCTCCCCAACAGGAATGATATTCAAAATAGGTAACACCCCAGTGCAGCCTGGAGTGAACATACCAAGTGTCAGCAAATCTGCTCTGGACGATGTTCAGTTATGCTGTTTTCTATACTACACGGCCTTGAATACCCTAATTCATGAAAGGAATTGAGCATTTCCCAAGTTCATTTGGCCTCAGGACTCTTTTATCATAAATTGCCCCAAGACACAAATGGTTGAGGATTTTTTTAAAAGCTAAAATATACATTTGATATTGTACTACATGCCAGGCACTATTCTAAGCACACTATAAGCATTACCTCATTCAATCCTCACAAGTAGCCTTTGCAATAAGCACTATTCTTATCCTCACTTAACAGATCGGGTAACTGAGGCACAGAGAGGGTAGGTCACTTGCCCAAGGTCATCCAGCTGGGAAGTGGCAGAGCAGAGGCTGCTCCAGCACCAGCTCTCTTACCCTTTTGTCCTAAATCTGGTTGGTGGAACTGGAGCCAGGAAAGTTTCAGAGGAAATTAGTCTCTGAACCAAAAGGGCAAGAGGGAGCTCCCCTTGCAGGCCAGGCCCCTGGGCTGCCCCCAGGGAGTGAAGAGGGCAGCAAGTTGCTGCTTTCTTGGGTCAGCAAAAGGGCCCACATTAAGGAAACAGCAACACAGCCGCATCTGCTTTCTGAGCCTTGGAGCACCTGACCTCTGGGCCAAAGCCAGTCTCACTAGGTGTTCTCATTAGCGCCCCATCCTCGGTGAGAGGCCCTGGGCCCCTGTGGGCTGGATTTGTGCTCGGTATCAAGCCCCACTGCGGCCAGGGATGGGAGCAGGTGTGCCAGGCTTCCGCTAATGAGCCTCAGCGATTCTGCCACAAGCAAAACCAGACCCTCCCTTGCTCTTCACTCCCCTTCCTTCAACTTAAAACAAAACACAAAAACCAAGAGGCTCTCACCCGATATTACCTATGAAACCTTCTTAAGGAAAAGCATTGCTAGGTCTATTCTCAGGATCTGGCGTTCTCATTGCTTTTTGTGGTTGTTTTGCTTGTTTGTTTGTTTTTACCTTTCTACAGTCTGTAGTGGTAATTCCATAAATTACTGAGGCATCTTGAGTAATAATTAAACCTAATTTATGGGTATTTTAAGTAAATTTATTTTGAGGTATAATATACATAAAAGTGCCCAGGTCATAACTGTAGACCTTAGTGAGTTCTCACAAAGTACCCATAGCCATGTGTTCAGCACCCAGATCAAGAAAGAGCCCATTCCCGGCACCCCAGAAGCCCCTGAGTGCCACCCTCAGCCACTGCCCTGGCTCCTAACCCCAAACGCCATATCGCCTTGACCCATGGCTCGTTTGAGACCCAACAGTTCCTCACACAGGAAATATTTATCAGAGCCTGACCCCAAGAGCGTGAGGGTCCGCAGGTTGGTGCATACAAGCTGCCCTCAACTCATGGGTGGGTGATGTTCCAGGCACAGATAATTGAAAATTGTTTGCAAATCAGACTGGATTTTTAATTCTACAGCAATGCTCAGCTTCCCAGATCAGTCCCCGAGCACCTGCTCACACACAGTGTAACCTAAGTTGTCCTCCTGGGAGCCCAAGGCTATCTGAGCCTTGCCTGGTCTCCGGAGCCTCAGAGTCCCAAGGTAGCAGGTGTTTGGTGGGCCAGCAGGAAGAGAGAAACCCTCGACCAGCTCTCCAGAGGGTCAGACAGCAAGAGAGCAGGGCAGATCTGAGAGCCACAGCTGGAAGGTGGGGAGGAAGGGAGAGGCCTCTGCCAGGGTACGTGGGGCTCGAGTCTGCTCCCTGGGTGCAGTGGAAGCAGCGAGGATGGGGCTGGCACCAATCCTTGTCTGGATGGGGCAGGCTGGAAAGATGGAGTGTTCCAGAGTGGGGTTAGCTCTTACAGTGGCAGAGGCGGGGGTGGGGCAGCGACCCTGCTGGCAAAATGTGGTATTACACCTCACGAGCGCAGACGCCTGGGTTGGGGGAGGAGGGGGAGGATAAAAAAAGGCATTTCCTGCGCTGCAGTGTGAGGGCAAACATTCCCCAAGCCTGAGTGATATTTCCATGGCAAAAAAACAAAGACTGGAGACATGATCACAGAAATTCAGAGAGTTGAGAAAGTGCTGCAAAGCTCTGTCCTCAGAAAGTGTCCTGCTGGGGGACAGTGGCCATAGATTGTCCCTCTGTTTCTTCTTCCTCCACTAAAGGATTCCTTTCAGATCATGTCCGCTCTGCTGTGTGAACAAATCCCTGGATTAAAATATAGGATCCCTGTAAAATTAGTGACTTTACACTCCACTCACAGAAATACAGCTGCCCGTGAGAGGGAAGCAAACGCCCCCTCCCATTGAAACCTGTGGGCAGGTCTGGCTCACAGGTGCTTTTTGCTTCCAGTTCTGAAGTTCGACTTCACAAGGAATTCAGAACAATACAGTCACCTTATAAAATGCATCTGTTTTAAGAGACCTTCTGGCACATTTCCCCCACACATAATTCCTTTTTTTCTGCATTTATTATAATTTCCACATTTATTCATTGGAGAAATAGTCTTGAGTGACCGCTGTGTTCAGATGCCACAGGGGTGATGGGCAGACGCCTTCTAGGCCTTCACGGAGCTGACATTGAGGGGAAGGAGCAGAGAGACTGCGAGCAAGAAAATCGATCAACCAAAGACAGGCAGAGCTTGGTAAAGGCTATGAAAAGAAAATGGAATTGGGGAATGGTGCAGTGATGGGGGTGGAGCAGGCGAGGTCTAAACAGAGAGGACTGCTGGGAAGTCTTGCTGACATTTGAGCCCCCGCCTGAGCCAGGAGAAGCTCCCAGCCATGCAGAGATCAGGGCCAAAAGCCCCGGAAGTGAAGGAACTGCGCAAGGTTTTGGACAGGAGCTTGTTTTAACTTGGTTGAGGTTTTTATTATTTTGTATGGTTTGCACATTGCTTTTTTTTAAATTAAACTTTTTATTTTGAGTTAGTTGTAGATTTACATGCAATTGTAAGAAATAATACAGAGAGAGCCAGTGGACCCCTTTACCCATTTTCTCCCAAAAGGAACATCTTCCAAAACTGTAGTACGCTTATCACAAGCAAGATACTGACATTGATGTGATCATGACGCAGATTTCCATCCCCACAAGGATCCCTGATGTTACCCCTTACAGACCCACCCGCTTCCCTCCCACCCCACCCCCTTCAACCCTGGCAACCACTAATCTGTTTGCTAGTACTATAATTTTGTCATTTCAAGAGTATTATCTAAATAGAATCATACAGCATGTAACCTTTGGGGATTGGCTTTTTTCACTCAGTGTAATTCTCTGCAGATTCATCCAGGTTGTCGTGTGTATCAATAGTTCATTCCTTTTTTATTCCTGAATGGCATTCCATGGTATGGATATACCACTGTTTGTTTAACCATTCACCCGTTGTAGGACATCTGGGGTGTTTCCTGTTGAGGGCTGTTGGGAATAAAGCTGCCACAAACATACATGCACAGGATTTTGTGAGACTATAAGTCTTAACCCTCTGGGATAAATTTCCAAGAGTGCAAGTGTTGTGTTGTATAATAGTAATGTGTTTAGTTTTTTAAGGAACTGCTAAACTGTTTTCCAGAGTGGCTGTACCATTTTATACTCTTACCATCAAAGTATGAAATGATCATTTTCACTTCATCCTCTCTGCTTGGTGTTATTACTATTTCTTATTTTATTTTATTTCTGATAAGTGTAGTGGTATCTCATTGTGGTTTTAATTTGCATTTCCCTGAATGGCTAATGATGTTGAACATCTTTTCATGTGCTTATTCACCATCTGTATATCTATATCCTCTTGGGTGAGATGTCTCTTCATGTCTTTTGCCCATGTTCTAATTGGATTGTTTGCTTTTTACTGTTGAGTCTCGAAAATTATTTATATATTCTAGATCTCAGTCCTGTGTCAGATAATGTGATTTGCAGATTCTCCTGCTCTGTAACTTGTCTTTTCATCCTCTTAACAGGGTCTTTCACAGAGTAAAAGCTTTTAATTTTGATGAAGTCTAATTTATCAATTTTCCTTTCATGGATCATACTTTTGGTGTCAAGTCTAAGAACTTAGCCTTGTTGAAATGTGAAGAATTGTGAAGACTTCCTCCTTTGTTTCTAAAAAAGTTTTATAATTCTGCATTTAAGTCTGTGGTTCCTTTTTGAGCTAATTTTTATATAAGGGGTGGGACTCAGATTGAGGTTCATTATTTTGTGGATGTCCAATTGTTCCAGGACAATTTGTTGAAAAGGCTATCTTTCCTTCATCAAATTACTTTTGCACCTTTGTCAAAAATCATTTGGGCATATTGTGTGGGTCTACTTCTGCATTCTCTATTCTGTTCCATTGATCTATGTGTCTAACCCTCTGCCTGTAACTCCCAGTCCTAATTATTGTAGCTCTGTAATAAATCTTGAAAGTGGATAGACTGAGTCCTCCCACTTTATTCTTCATTTTCAAAATTGTTTCAGCTTTTCTAACTCCTTTGCCTTAGTCTATCTATAAGAACGCTTACTGGGACCTTGATAGGAATTGTGTTAAACTGTTATGTCAATTTGGGGAGAATTGACATCTTTATAATGTTAAGGCCTTCAATCCATGAACATGGTACGCCTCTTCATTTATTTGAGCTTTTATTTCTTTCATCAGTGTTGCAAAGTTTTCAGCATACAAGTCTTGTGCATGTTTTGTTAGAATTATAACCTAAATATCTCTCTCTCTTTTTTTTTTTGAGCAACTGTAAGTTGGTATTATATTTTTAATTTCTGTGTTCATATGTTCACAATTGCTAGCATGTAGAAATACAGTTGATTTTTTGTATGTTTGTCTTGTACCCTGGGATCCTGCTGAGCTCATTCATGCTAGGAATTTTTTGCTGAATCTATGTGATTTTCTACTTTGACAATCATCTGAAAATAAGAGTGGTGAGAGCAGACATCCTTGTCTTGTTTCCAGTCTTAGGAAAAAAACATTCAGTCCTTCACCATTAAGTATAGCATGATCTATAAGTTTTTTTGTAAATGCTCTTTATCAAATTGAGGAAGTTCCCCTCTACTCTTAGTTTTTCTGAGAGTTTTTAATCATGAATGGGTATAAAATTTTGCTAAATTTTTCTGCATCAATTGACATGATCATGGCTTTTTTCTTTTTTAGCCTGTTAATATGGTGAATTAAATTATTTGGTTTTTTAATAGTAAACCAGCTTTGCATCCCTGGAATAAACCCTACTTGGTCATGGTGTATAATTCTTTTCATTATTGCTGAATCCTATTTGTAAATAGAGTTTACAATCTGTAAATTAATATTTTGTTGAGGATTTTCCGTCTATATTCATGATGAATATTAGTCTGTAGTTTTCTTTTTTTGTTCTGTCTTTGTCTAGTTTTAGTATCAGGGTAATAAGTGAATTGGGAAATGTTCTCTTCACTTCTGTTTTCTGGAAAAGCTTTATAAAATTGTTGTTAAGTCCTCTTTAAACATTTGGTAAAATTCTCCAGTGAAGCTCTCTGTGCCCAGAGATTTCTTTTGAGGGAGTTTTTAAATTATGAATTCAATCTCTTTAATAATTGTAGAGCTGTTCAAATTATCTATTTAATATTGGATGAATGGGGGTAGTTTGTGTCTTACAAGAATTTGTCCATTTCATCTACATTGTCTAATTGATGTGTGTATAGCTGTTCATAGTATTTCTTATTATCCTTTTTGATGTCTGCAGAGTCTTTAGTGATATCCCTTGTTTCATTCCTGATATTGGCAGTTTGTGTCTTCTCTTTTTTAATTAGTTGTTTCAGTTTGCTAAAGCTACCAGAATACAACGTACCAGAAATGGGTTGGCTTTTTCAATGGGATTTTATTAGGTTACAAATGTGTAATTCTAAAGCCGTAAAAATGCCAAATTAAGGCATCAAAGGAAGATACCTTCTCTGAGGAAAGGCAGCTGGCATGCAGGATTCCTTTGTCACATGGGGAGGCACATGGCAATGTCTGGTGGTCCTTTTCTCCTGGATCTGGTTTCAGTGGCTCTCTCTCAGCTCCTGTGCAGCCTTCTTGCTTCTCCTGGGGTGTTTTCTCTCTAAGCTCTCTGGCTTTTACTGTCTTTGCACAGAGGTCTCCAGTGAAGGATTAAGACTCAACTTGAATGGGCTGGGTCACATCTCAATTGAAACAGCCTAACCAAAAGGCCCCACCCACAATAGGTCTCCCCCAACAAGAATGGATTAAAAGAACATACTCTTTTCTGGGGTACATAACAGATTCAAACCAGCACGTCAGACTTGCCAGACTAGGTTTGTCTGTTTCATTGATCTTTTCAAAGAACCAGCTCTCTGTTTCATTGATTTTTCTCTATTGTTTTTCTGTTTACAATTTCATTGATTTCTGCAGTTATCTTTATTATTTTCTTCTTTCTCTTTGATTGCATTTTCTTAGCTCTCTTCCAGATTCTTGAGGTGGCAGCTTCAATTATTGATTTGAAACGTTTCCTCTTTTCTTATGTAAGCGTTTCATACCATACGTTTCCCTCTCAGCACTGCTTTAGCTGTATCCCATAAATTTTGGCATATTGTATTTTCATTTTCATTCATTTCATTGTATTTTTATTTCCAATGAGCTCTCCTCATTGATCCATGGATTACTTGGAAGTATATTATTTAGTTTCCAGATGTTTGGAGATTTTCCTATTATCTTTTTGTTCTCAACTTCTAGTTTGATTCTATTGTGGCTGGAGAACACACTCTGTATGACTCCAATCCTTTTAAATTTGTGGAGGTTTGTTTTATGGCCCAGAATATGCTCTATCTTGGTATAGGTTCCATGGGCACTTGAAAAGAAGGTGTATGTTTGGATCTTAGGCACTCTTGAAGAAGCGAAGATGTTTCCTAAACCCCCTATGAGTTTCACCAAAACTTTATTTACTTTATTTTTTAAGGAGAAAAATAAAGTAAACTGGACCCATGAAGCTGCTAAGGAATAGTCCGATCTCTTTGTGCCTCTACCTCTCTGATAATTCGCTATGAACAAAATGGCCACACCTAAATAGGCATAGGATCAAATATCAAAACTATCAGATAACTTGAGAAACCAACCGAGACATTTCCAGTTCTGCCCTCAAACCATCTAAGAAAGGGTAAATCACAATGCATATTCAAAACCTTCAAAAATAAGATTCAGGATAAACCTACAGTTTGCTAAAAATTCTTAATCTGTTGACCTCAGGGCAAAAAAAACTGAAGCAGGACAAGTTTATGTTTAGCAACTCCCACTCCTTTTTCTTATATTCTGTCATCACCAGAACGCCTCTCGGGACAGCCAGGCTTCCCAGCTCGACCTTATCCTGGTGCCCCAGCAATGAGAGGCCCATGGCTCAGAGAGGGTCCAGCATGTTCCACGAGGAGAGGGGCCTGTGGTAGGCGTGACTCACTGTTGGCGATGGATAGAGGCACAGAACTCATGGGCACTGGGTCCAGAAAGTAACTAATTCCACAAGCTCTTGATTCTGAGACACAGCTTTTTTCACATTTTAACTGTTCTCAGTTTAAAACGGATCTTAAAGCGGATGTGTGCCTAAATGAGGGGAGATTTTTTTTCTCTTCCTAAAAGCTTTCAGATTTTTATGACATTTTAGAATCTAAGAAAAGAGTCATTAGATTGAACCATGGCAAAGTGCTGTCTTTTAGGCTAAAAAACAGTTCATTATCAGCAATTTCCCTTGGTTCAACCTAATTGCATATTTGGATGTGTTTTTTAAATCCCCACACCAATCTCATAAAGAAGGCATTCTTAACCCACTCTGGAAGAGAAAACCAAAGCCTCGAGAAGCTGAGAAACTTGCCCCAAGGTCACAGATTGAATAACTGAGGAGCCAGGGCTGAGCCCCACCTGACCCCCTTGCCCTTGTTTTTGGCCACCCTGCAGATCCCCAATCTAAGCCACCCACAAAGAACCTTTGGGATCAACCCTCTTTAGGAGGAAAGGAAAGTGTTTGGGTATCATTTTTAGGAGAGAAGTGAGGGTCCTGGGAAGGAGAGGAAAGATGACAGCCCATCTCAACAAAGCTGCCTGGTAACTGTGGCCTTAAGAACTTCCTTTCATCCTTTAATTCTGTGTGGCCACAGGGTACCCAGCCCCGAGGATGTGCATTCACCACCTGTGTTCCATGAACAGCAGGTACAACGTCAGGCTGAGAATTACCACTAGCTGCCTGCTGTATTCTCGGATCCGGCAGACCCCCTCCCACCATGGGCTTGCCCTGGCCTTCAGGTCACAGCCTGCTTGCAGAGACTGGCCTGCTGCCCCCGAGGTTTGAGCCTTGTGCTACCCCTGGCCAAAAAGTGCTGCTCCTAAATGTGTTGTTCGGGGGAAAGTATTCCCGTCTGTCCCGCCTGCCACCCCACACCACCTCCAGAATTAGAGCAAGCCCCAAGTTTGGTTAATTAGGTTTTGCTGTCCTCAGGTTTTGGTCCAGAACTAGCCAAGCCCATGAGGTCACCCAGGTTGATGCTGCCGCGTGACACCCTACCACAGCGGTTAGCTGGTGCTCATGAGAGCCACCCTTCACTCTCAGAGGAGAACTCCCCACACTGGAGTACCAGTTCATTTTGGGGGCCAGGTAACCAGGGTGAATGACTCTGAACGTCCCACCTCCTGGAGGAAGAGCACAGGAAAGGACAAAGAGCAGACCCCTAGGCAAGCATGGATGAACGCAAGGACACAGTGGGAAGTTTTCTCTTAGGGCTGTGGTCTCCAAAATAAAAAATGGCCAGAAGGCCTTGGAAAAGACAGCCTCCTCTTCCGTGCTGCCATTAGGCCCAGCTCCACAGTCCTTGCACAGTGTCCAGCAACTAGCCCAGCAATCGGGCTGGTGCCCAGTAAATATCTGAAGAATGAATTAATGAATGAATGGATCTATAGCGCAGTGCCTGGGTGAGAGTCTGCGTTTCTCCCAAGCTCCCAGGCTGCTGCTGCTGCTGGTCTAGGGAGCTCATTTTGAATGGCAGGATTTAGACGAGAGGAAACCAGCTTACAGCCCATAGCCCAGGTCAAGCCCAAGACAGAATTACAGTGTATTAAATCTGTAGTTCTCAACCTTTAGAGAAGCACCTCTAAACTGGTGTGGGATGGATGAGTAAAGCACAGGGAATCGTTGATGTCCATTTTGGTCCTCAAAACCCTCACCCTCTCCTTTTCTCTCCTGAATTTCTAATTATCGTATTTTCTTGTTGGGGAAATTTGTTTCTGTAGTTTTAGATTTACAGAGAAATTGAGAAGATAGTACAGAGAGTTCCCATGTAACCCCTCACCAAGCCTCCCTATTATTAGCATCTTACCTTAGGATAGTATTACAATTAATGGACCAACATCATTAACTAAAACCCATACGTTATTCTTATTTCCTTAGTTTTTACTTAATGTCCTTCTGTTCCAGGACCCCATCTGAGATGCCACGTTACATTAACCATCATATCTCTTTCGGCTCCTTTTGGCTGAGACAACTCCTCAGAGTCTTGCAGGGTGCCCCGCTAGTGGAATTTGTCTGGCGTTTCCCTTGTGATGAGACTGGGGGTGTGGGGAGGCCACAGAGATCACCTGCGATCCTCATCACGTCACATCTAGGGCACACGCTGCCAGTGTGACGCCTCTCTGTGGATGTTGGCCTTGACTGCTGGGCTTTGGTGACACTCATCAGGTGTCCCCACTATGGAGATGCCCTTCCTGCCCTTTTCCCCCTGTACTCTTGGAAGGAAGTCATTTTGCACAGTCCACACTGAGAAGCTGGGAGTCCTTCTCCCCAACCCCCAGATATTTTATAGATGTTTGAGGATTCTCCACCCAGAACGGCCGTCACCAGCCCTTGCATTTACTTTTGCAGATGACAGGATGTATACTGAAGTTGTAAAGAGATGTCAAGCTGTGAGCAGCTGGCCCTAGCACAGCTCCTTTCGCAGTGCAGGACACCTCTTGGAGATTTGAAAAATACCTGTGGATTTGAATTAAACAACCCTCACCCCCCCCCAAAAAAAAGAGCCCTTCAGGAAGGTCTGCAGCCTGCTTAGTCCTTTTTAAAAGCCACTAGAATGCAGGAGATAGATTTGCATGAAGTCATCCCAGAATTGATTAGACAGAGGCTGACTCATGAGACTGACGATTGAGATGGTGGCGTTCCTTATACAGCCTGTACAAAGCATTGTTGCACATAACTGGGCTCATCTTTTCCTGTGGCCAGCAGGTCCTTAGAGAGTGTCCATGATGTGTCAAGCACTCTGAGATGACAGTGATGATGAAATAGAGCCCGGTGGAGGCAGATTCTAGACCCCTTGTATTAGTTTCCTGTTGCTGCTCTAATAAATTAACCACACTCCTAGAGGCTTAAAACAGCATCTATTTATTATCCCATAGTTTCATGGGTCAGAGGGCTGGACACAGTGTGGGTTCGTGGGTTCTCTGCTTAGGGTCCCCCAGGGCTGATATCCAAGGGTCCACAAGGTTGCGCTCCTTTCTGGAGACTCGAGGGAAAAATCTGCTTCCAGGGTCATTCGGGTTTTTGGCAGAATTCAGTTCCTTGTGGTTGTAGGACTGAGGTCCTGTTTCCTTGCTGGACGTCACCGGGAGGTCACTCTCCCCCCAGAGGCTGCCAGCTTCCTTCTCACTCTTTCCATGTGACCCTCCCATCTTCAAGCCGGCAGTGGCACATCACGTCTTTCTTGTGCCTTGAATCTCTCTGATTTCCTCTCACCCCCCATCTCCTCTAACTTCCTCTGGTTTCTTTTAGTATGCTGTGTGACAGGGTCACATTTCATTATTCTTCCGTGTGAGTATCCCGTTATCACAGCACCATTTGTTGAATTGTTTGTTTGTTTGTTTGTTAGTTTTGGGGAAGTGCATGCACCAGGAATCGAACCCGGGTCTCCCACATGACAGGTCTCTACTGCCTGTCCTTTTAAGGGCTCATGTGATTTAATTTAGGCACATATTTAGTCCAGTATAATCTCCCTATTTTAAAGTCAACTGATTAGCTACCTTAATTACACCTGCAAATTCCCACTTATAATATGGGGTCATATATTCACAGGTATATATCTCATCATATTCCCAGTGCCAGGGATTACGGCTCCTTGGGGGGCCATAATTTTGTCTACCACCCAGTGCTTCTCCAGCATGAGTGTGCATGGGAACCCCCTGTGGAGCGTGTTAAACTATGGATTCTGATTCAGTGGGTCTAGGATGAGAGTCTGCATTTCTCCCAAGCTCCCAGGCTGCTGCTGCTGCTGGGCTAAGGAGCTCATTTTGAATGGCAGGATTTAGACAAGAGGAAACCAGTTTACAGCCCATAGCCCAGGTCAAGCCCAAGACAGAATTACAGTGTATTAAATCTGTAGTTCTCAACCTTTAGAGAAGCATCAGAATCATCAGAAAACGTGTTCAAATACAGAGTCCTGGGCCCCGCCCCCAGAATTTCTGATCCATCAAGCCTAAGGTGAGGCCCGAGAATTTGCATTTCTTAGCGAGCTGCCAGGGGATGCAGGTGCTGCTGGCCCAGGGAACACACATTGAGAACCACTGCATTAAGCCAGGAGACAGGTAAACACTCCTCTGTAAAAGATGATGCCTTAAAACCGAAGGACGTAAGTGCTCCCCTCACTTGACACACAAAGTCCCTTTTCTTTCTACTAAGATCGAGTCTCCATGGGCACTGCCATGAGTCATCTCTTAGGTGACAGTTTTCCCTCTGAAAGTCTCACACTCACTCTCGCCCCTGTGATCTGTCCGCTTTAATGGAAGAACTGGGTTTTCTTTTCATAGGCTGAGCCATATCCTGGTTTGGGAGCACAATTAAGTAGATTCAAGGATAGCTCAAACCTCTGATATCACTAGTGTCCCCAAACGCATCTTTTAAAATGAAAAAACAATGTTTATTGGATTTATTAC
>PVIY010019792.1:0-45238 GCA_004026745.1 Myrmecophaga tridactyla
CACTCAAATGGGTGGAGACATGTCATCCCTTAATCCAGTTTAACAACCACTCTTGACTAAATCACATCAACCAGGCAGATAATCTCATTACAGTTTCAAACACACAATATTGAATCGAGACTATTCTACCTTTACAAAATGGGATTTATATTAAAACATGGCTTTTCTTAGGGGGCATACTTTCTTTCAAACCAGCACAGTGTATAATTAAAATAAATAAATAAACTAAGAGAAAAGAAACACAGAGGTTCCTGAGAATATATTTGAGGGTTATAATGAGCACCCAGCACATGCAAACTAATATTCACATTTGCGGACTTGAACATATTTACTCACACAAATTTCTAAAGACCAATTATCATCCAACTTAATTGTTATGTAATTAGTCTTCTCAAATCCTATTAACATAGCTAGGATTATACTTTCACAGAGATTCTGCTCTTTATTACGATTATTGTTTCTTTTCTGTACCCTTCTTATATATCACCCAACTTAATCTTTATTTTAGCTTCTCCTATGCCCCAGGATCTAATGCAAACCAACTTTTAAGTACAGTCCCACATACACTCACAGAAATTCACTGAACTACAGTGTATCATAATAAACACCATTTGGTGCTTAACAGTTGTGAAACAGAACACTTTTTAAATGGATGCTATCCTTTCATGGAACAGGCCTTTTCCTTGCCACATTTCATGATCACATAATCTATTCTCAAGCAAATCTTAAATTAGAACTAAAGGGAAAAAAATAATGAATTTTATTTAATAAAAAGACAATGCAAGGGCGGTATGATAGTGACTCAGTGGCAGAATTCTCACCTGCCATGCTGGAGACCGGGGTTCATTTCCCGGTGCCTACCCATGCAAAATAAAATATAAAAAATAAAAGGCAATGCACACTAGTGGTTGCAACAGAAACTGGATAAAAGTATCTAGTCCATGATTCACACACCGTTCATGGAGGGATCCAGGTACATTGTAAGCAAACTCATAGAAATATCACAGGGCATTTTAAATTTGAGAGAAAGAATGCACTCAACATCATTCAGTGTCTTTAATGTATGTCAGACAGCACAAAATCTTAGCTCAAAGTTGTTCCGTTTTAATATAAGATAGTACTACATTCCTTTTGATGACATATTTCTGTGAAGCTGGGTTTTCAGGAGTAGCTGTGATAAAAAACAAACAAGTACTATGAGAAAATCAATGTGGAAAAGAAATGAGAGAGGTGATATCCAATCTGAGTGCAAGGTTTTAGAACTTGTACAGTGTTCAACAGGTACACATATCCCATTAATAATTCTGGTTATTTAAGAAAGAAAGACATTTTTCTTTTTCAGTTTATGTGTATTATTTTTTCAGATAGCTACTAAGTTTTATGACATACATACTTACTAACTTGTATAAGCCTAACTATGTGATAACTGGAATTTTTAGGTACTCTCATTAGACAGTTACCAGATCTAAGATCAGGATATGTGCAAGATGAGGATGAAATATCATGTCAGAAAAGAAAGTAAGAAGTTATGAAAGATGTTTGGGATCATGTCAGAAGGACTAAAGAGTCAACTTGGAAAAACTCCCACTGGCCAGAGATGGGACGATATGAACACCAATAAATTAAGTAACTGCAATGAACTAAAACACACCAAGTAAGTAAAAACCCATGAGTTCATAATGATACTCGGAAAAAAAAAACAAAACCACTGGTCACTACTATGGGTTGAATTGTGTCCTCCAAAATGAGATGTTTAAGTCCAAACCCTCAATACCTATAAATCTGACCTCATTTAGAAATGGGGTCTCTGCAGATGTAATCAAGTTAAGATGAGGTCATACTACCAGGGTGGGCCCTAATTGCAATGACAGGTGTCCTCATATTAAGGTCATATGAAATTACAGAGACACACAAGAAGAAGACCATACGACAACGAAGCAGAAAGCGATGAAGTGACGCAGCTGCAAGGCAAGAAATGCCAAGGATTGCCAGCAAGCACAAGAGCAAGGAGAGAGGCATGGCACAAATTCTATCTACTACAGAGGTTCCAGAAGGAAAACAACCTTTCCAACACCTTGGCTTAGTATGCCTGGTCTCCAGAACTGTGAGACATAAACTTCTGCCATTTTAAGTAACCCAGTTTGTGGTACTTTAGCCCTAGGAAACTAATGCAATCACCTCTGGAGAATGCTAAGAGACAGCCTCATGATTGTAAATAACTTGTAAATAAAGGAAAGAAACAAGCATCTTGAATTTCCTATACAAAATATTGATGCAGTTAAGATTATCTGTATCAAAATCTTTAGCTAATAAATAAAGAAATGATAGAATACTAACACAACATAAAGCAATGATTGGCAGCAGCTTCTTATATCACCAAAATAGAAAAAGAGACCTTCAATACTACCTGATCGGCTCACAAACCACCATACCAGCTTTGCAAACACAAGGAAACAAATAAAACCAGAATCTGGTCAAGCCTCAAGGTCTACAGGACAGACAATTAACTTTCTTCAGTTAATAATCTACAAGAAAAATAGAGGGGGAGGAGAGAGAGTAGGAAGGTGAGCATAAAAACTGAGAGAGACTTAAGAGACATCAGTCAATTGCCATGTATGGACCTTATTTGGATAATAATTTGAAAAAACTGTTTAAAAAAACAAGTTTATGAGGCAATCAGTTTGAATACTGACTACATATCTGATCATATTAAAAAAAAGTTCCTTTTTTTTTAGGTCTGATAATTGTATTACAGATAATTTAGAAAGATACACTGAAATATACATGAATGAAATGATACGACATCTGGGTTAATGGATGGGATATGTTACCAGAGGATAAGACAGAGGAAGGCCTTCCCATTTGGTACCTATTAAATTTTAAAAAACAGATATGTATCAGTTTTTCTAATAATTTTTAAATAAAAATTGACGTAAAAATGAAAATGCAGGAAAAAAAATCTCTCAAATTCTTAACATCAGTTACTGACAATGTAGTATAACAAGTAGGCTTAATATCACCTATGATAGCAAAAGATAGTCCTTAGCTGACATTCTAACCACAAGTTTACTTCAGTAGGTCATCTCTACACATTTAAATGTAGTGGGCTCTTTGGAACATATGACACTGACAACCACCTTGTAGGGTAAATAAAAGCCATCACTCAAAACAACAACAACAAAAACATACACCACTCCATGAAGATTACAGTTAACCAGTGTGCTGGTTTGAAAGGATGTATGTCCCTTAGAAAAGCCATGTTTTAATCAAAATCCCATTTCATAAAGGTAGTATAATCCCTATTCAATACTGTATGTTTGAAATTGTAATCAGATCATCTCCCTGGAGATGTGATTTAATCAAGAGTGGTTGTTAAGCTGGATTAAGTGACATGCCTCCACCCATTTGGGTGGGTCTTGATAAGTTTTTGGAATTCTGTAAAGGAGGAAACATTTTGGAGAAAGAAGGAGATTCAGAGAGAGCAGAGAATGCTGCAGCACCACGAAGCAGAGAGTCTACCAGCCACTGACCTTTGGAGATGAAGAAGGAAAATGCCTCCTGCGGAGCTTCATGAAACAGGAAGCCAGGAGAAGAAGCTAGCAGATGATGCCGTGTTCGCCATGTGCCCTTCCAGATGAGAGAGGAACCCTGACCGTGTTCACCATGTGCCTTTCCAGATGAGAGAGAAGCCCTGTATTCGCCATGTGCCTTCTCACTTGAGAGAGAAACCCTGAACTTCATCGGCTTTCTTGAACCAAGGTATCTTTCCCTGGATGCCTCAGATTGGACATTTCTACAGACTTGTAATTGGGACATTTTCTCGGCCTTAGAACTGTAAACTAGCAACTTATTAAATTCCCCTTTTTAAAAGCCATTCTGTTTCTGATATATCACATTCCAGCAGCTAGCAAACTAGAACAACCAGGTTATGTTTTAGAGACTAGGAATGGCAAAAAGGAACAAAATTACCAAGTAGGATGTGATGGAAAGGCTTTGCAAAAGCATGAACAGCAACACCTGCATCGGGTCCTGAAATTAGATAATATCTGAGCGAGGCATAAAATCACCACCTGATTTAGGCAAAATAGGCCAGAAATCAAAATCAAGGTTCAGAATGCCAAGTAGCAGCAATTCTTTTACCTGCACCCTGAATTACTTACATTAAAAAAATTAAAGCAAAGCATAAGTAAATGTATTATTCATTAAACTGAACATGATGACGAATTAAGTTGTTCAAAGTATATACTGGCTACCATTATGTATTAAAAATGTTTATACACACACAAAAAGAAAATTAGCAAAGCGTTTGTGTTTTATAACATATTCTGTGAACTGGTCATCAGCAGTTAACACTATTCCATTATTTAGCATTAAAGTAAGGAAATTATGCCTTTATGACTTGAATTGCCTATACAAATGTTTTATATAATCAAAATGCTCCTAAGGCATTAGTTTGAAAAGTACCCTGAAGAAAGCTTGAGAAAACATGACCTGATATCCTAATATGCCCATTTTTTTAAAATACTAAACGTAGTTGAAAATTTAGAATGTTCTCTGCAGAATTTTACTCACTACCGTTCTAATATGCTAGTAAGATAGACTTAAGTGAGCCTTTTCTTCAGTTTTATATTTTCAATTTCTTTACCTATACCTTTCTCAAGAGAAAGTAAAAGTTACCGGTTCAATATTTCTACTTTGAAAGGAACCAATGAATATTGTTAACATCTTAACTGCTTCAAATCAGTTATTTTCTTTACAAAGCTTTCTTCTCTCAATCTCCTCCCTCCCCTTTCATTTTTTCAATAGTAGCTGTTTACAAAGTTAAACATGGGCTTACCAAACAATCCAGCAATAAGGCGCTTAGGTATTTATCCAAATGACCAAAAACTAATGTCCACACAAACATGTGCACACAAGTGTTTACTGCAGCTGTTTTTATAAGTACAAAAACTTGGAAGCAACCAAGATGTCCTCCAATAGGTGAATGAATATGCAAACTGTAGTACAGCCATATAATGGAATATTATTCAGTGACAATATAAGAAAGGACTTCTTCTCAAATCACAAAGACATGGTAGAACCTTTTAATGCGCACTGCTAAGTGAAAGAAGCCAATGTGAAAGTCTACATACTAAATGATTCCAACTATATGACATTCTGATAATGGTATAAAGATCAGTGGTTGCCAGAAGTTCAGGCAAAGAGGGGAAGGATGAAAAGATCGCACACAGGGCTCTTTTAAGGGCAGTGAAACTATACTGTATGATATTATCACAGTGGATACATGAAGTGAGGCATTTGTCAAAACCCACAGAACTATACAGCACAAAGAGTGAACCCTAATGTATACTATACATTTTATAATGTATCAATGTTGGTTCATCAACTGCAACAAATGCACCACACTAATGCAAGCTGCTGGTAAGAGGGAAAAGTGGGAGTCAATGGGTGGGGAGGTAAAAGTATACAGGAAATCTTTCTTCACAATTTTCCTGTAAATCTGCAATTATTCTGAAAAAAATAAAGTCTAGTAATTAAATAAATGGATGGAAAGATGGTGTTGGTGAAAAAAAGCAGAATAAGGAATGCCAAAAGTTCATCTTTCTAGAAAAGCAACTAGAAAACCAGTAAAAACTGTCAGCATCAACTTTTGCAGAACAATTGAAACTAACCAAAAGCTTATAGCAACCCAGGTAATGCTTATTCTAAAAAAATCTTGGTAAGAATAGTAAGTTTTCTCCCTACTCTGTGGGAAATGAATCTCAGGGGTGTGAGTTTTTCTGACAATGTGGAACATGACTCCCAGAGATGAGCCTGGTCCTCGAATGGTGGGACTGAGAATGGCTTCTTGACCACAATGGGGAAGAGAAATGAAACAAAATAAAGTTTCAGTGGCTAAGAGATTTCAAATAGAGTCGAGAATTCATTCTGGAGGTACTCTTACTCTTATGCAAGCTTCAACCAGATATTGCAAATTGCCACAGCATGCCAAGCCCCAACCAACAGTATTCCTGAAAACTCTAATGAAAACCATGGGCTCTAAATAACACTCTATAAAAAAACTTTATAAAAGTTTTTCTCAATAACTTTATTTTTTCAGAAATATAAGGCTTCCAAATTCTTCCTATGCCAGATAAGCCCTGAAACCCAGAGGTATCACTTCCTCTAAGAATATTAACCAGTTTCATTCTCTTTCAGTAGAGAATGATCAAATGAAAGGGAGGAGGTGTAAATGAGAAATATGGACTTAACAAATCATTATAACTACTGTTGCATTATATAGATATTTCTTTTTAGTCTCTAATGTACCAGAATAGTTAGAAGGAAATACCTCAAACTGGTGAACTATAATCCAGTAATCTTGATCTCTGATGACTGTATCACTATACAACTTTTATCATGTAATTATAAATACCTTATGACTGACATTCCCTTTATCCAGTGTATGGCTAAATGAGTAATCAAATAAAAACAACAGTAATAAAATAAAAGGAATAAGAGTTATGGGATGTTTGGGGTTTTATTTTTTATTTTTACTTCCTTTTTTGGAGTAATGAAAATGTTCAAAAACTGATTGTGGTGATGAATGCACAACTATATAACAATACTGTAAGCCACTGATTGTATACGCTGGATGGATTATATGGTGTGTGAATATATCTCAATAAAATCACATTTTTAAAAAAAGTTCAGGGCAACGGTGGCTCAGCTCAGTGGCAGAGTTCTTGCCTGCCATGCCGGGGAACCGGGTTCGATTCCCAGTGCTGCCCATGTAAAGAAAAAAAAACACACACAAAACAGCAAGTTTTGCAGCAATTTTAGTTACCTAAGATCCATTCCCACACTCCCTAGGTCAGTAGCAGTCTTGAAAACAACAGTCTACTTTCTCAGTACTGGTACAAATATGTAGAAATTAAACAATACAATCCTAAACAATCAACAGGACAAAGAAGAAATCACAAAGGAAATTAGAAAGTACTCTGAGATAAAAGAAAATGAAAACACAACATACCAAAATTTATGGAATGTAGTGAAAACAATGCTTAGAGAGAAATTTACAGATGTCTATGCCTACATGTAAAACTAAAGCTGGGCAGTGCACTGGTAGCTCAGTGGCAGAATTCTTGCCTGCTGTGCAGGAGACCCAGGTTTGCGTCCCAGAGCCTGCCCACGTAAAATAAAAAAATAAAAATAAAAAAACTAAAGCCAAATGTGAGGCATGCACCTAGGTGACTGAATCTTAAGGACAGTATGTTGAATTAATATGTCAGAAATAAAAAGACAAATATTATCATGCCTCCCTCATATGGATTAACAATAATATACAATACAATTGTTACACAACAATAATATACAATAATTAACAATAATATACTTCGATTGACAAGAATCGAAGTCAAGAGCATGGACTATCAGGTTGGAGCCTACTGTAAAGGGTCCTAGATTGTAAGCTCTTACAACAGTCACATATATTTAGGAGTTGTAAATGATATTTCTAAATTCTGAGATACTGAACTATTTGTATATAGCTTGGTCGTTCCACGAAACTTCGGGTAGTCATGTAACACTCGAGAATCAGTGTTACAAGCTATGAAAGTCAGCATTATCCCATTCAGCAACTGTTTAAAAAGCTGAAAAAGTGATCAGACTTCATTTAGAAATATGAATGAAGCTGATCTGGATAGGAAAGGTTAATCAGAATACCAGGTAAAGGATGATACGGCCCATATTTTCAAACTTCAACCTCCAGGCAAGACCAACAGGAGATGTTCATTTGGTGCAAAATTTATATTTTGGGTAACACACTATCTAATTCAACTTGTATGGTCAGTTTACTTGAACACCATAATTACATGGAATCTTTAATCAGGTGTGAGATCTTGTTGGTTTGTCCAGGTTATTGTGATGCCCAGTTATATCCCAGAGTAATTTGGGCAGAGAATAAAAAAGTATTTGCAAAGTCCCCTTGGCAGACTGGGGAGAAAGGAGGAAATATTGAACTTTCCCATCTGGCCAACTCCTGATATTCCTGCAAGTAGTGGGGACAACCAATTCAACAAAAAATGAGTCCTTAATCTTGGGCTCACCCCTCTGAAGTTTGGCCCCGCAAAGGAGAGGCTAAGACTGCTGATAATTATGCCTAAAAGTCACCCCTGGAGAGACTCTTCTGTTGCTCAGATGTGGCCTCTCTCTCTAAGCCAACTTGGCAGGTGAACTCCCTGTCCTACCCCGTACATGGGACATGACTTCCAGGGGCATATATCTCCCTGGCAACATGGAACCTCACTTCCAGAGACGAGTCTGGACCAGGTATTATGGGAATGAGAAAGTGAAAGCCTTCTTGACCAAAAGGGGTGTGCTGGTTTAAAAGGATTATGTACTCTAGAAAAGCCATGTTTTAAAACTGATCCATCTTGGAGAGGCAGCCTTTTCTTTTAATCCCTATTCAGTCTGTAAATTGGAAACTTGATAAGATTATATTCACAGAGATGTGGCGTGCCCAACTGTGGGTATTAACCCGTGATTAGAGGGAGATGTGACTTCACCCATTCCAAGTAGATATTGATTAGTTTACTGAAATCCTTTAAAAGAGAGAACATTTTTTGGAAAGAGCAGGAGAGCCGTGAGAGGCAGAAGGCCGAGAGCCCACGCAGCCAGAGACCTTTGGAGATGAAGAAGGGAAACACCTCTGGGGGAGCTTGGAAGAGAAAGCTCCAAAAACAAAAAAGCTTGGAGAGAAGCCTGGAGAGAAAGCTAGCAGACATTGCCATGTTCACCTTGTACCTTTCCAGCTGAGAGAAAAACCCTGAACTTCACTGGCTGTTCTTGAATGGAGATAACCTCTTGTTGGTGCCTTAATTTGGACATTTTTATACACTTGCTTTAATTGGGACATTTTCATGGCCTTAGAACTGTAAACTTGCAACCTAATAAAGTCCCCCTTTTAAAAAGCCATTCTGTTTATGGTATATTGCATTTCAGCAGCTAGCAAACTAGAACAAGGGAAAAGAGAGAAATAAGACAAAAATAAAGTCTCAGTGACTGAGAGATTTCAAACAGAGTTGGGAGGTTATCCTGGAGGTCATTCTTTCACATGATATAGATATTCTTTTTTAAGTTTATGGTGTATTGGAATGGCTAGAGGAAAGTACCTGAAACTGTGAACTGTGTTCCAGTAGCCCTGATTCTTGAAGAAGACTGCATAACTATACAGCTTTTAGAATATGACTTTGTGATTGTGAAAACCTTGTATCTGATGCTCCTTTTATCCAGGGAATGGACAGATAAGAAACAAATAAGGATAAATACATAAATAAATAAAAGAGGGAGATAAAGGGTAAAAACTGGGTAGATTGAAACACAGTGGGTCAATGGGAGGGAGGGATAAGGGCATGGATGTGTGAGTTCTTTTTTTGAAGTGATGCAAATGGTCTAAATATGCATGTGGTGGTTAAATACAGAACTATGTGATGACATTGTGAGTCACTGATTGTATATGGTTGAACTATACATGGGTGGATATTTCTCAATGAAAACATTAAAAGACAAACTAAAGCCAAAGCAAGAAGTAAGAAGGCAATAATAAAGACCAAGGTAGGATTTCACGAAATAGAGAAAACACATACAGAAAATCAATGAAACCAAAAGCTGGTTCTGTGAAAAGATGGCCAAAATTGATAAAGAAAAAAAGAGAGATGATTCAAATTACTAAAACCAGGAATGAAGTCATGGATATTACTACTGACCTTAGAGAAATGAAAAGGGTTATAAGAGAATACTGTGGCCAACTATGTGCCAACAAATCAGATAATCTAGATAAAATGGACAAATTCCTAAAACACACTGTCATGGTCAGGTTCATGTGTCAACTTGGCCAGGTGGTGGTACCTGGTTGTCTAGTCAGACAAGTGCTGGCCTGTCTGTTGCTATGAGGGCATTCCATAGACTTAAATCATGATCACATTGGCTGCATCCACAGCTGACTGCATTTGTAACCAGCTAAGGAGAGTGTCTTCTGCAAGGAGTGATGCTTAAGCTAATCACCAGATGGCTTTTAAGGAGGATTCAGGAGAAGCAGTCACTCTTTCTGCTTCAGCCAGCAAACCTCTCCTGTGGAGTCCATCTAGACAGTGCCCTACAGATTTTGGACTCTTCCATTCCCACAGTTGTCCAGCCAGCCTCTCCCAAGAGTTCACTAAGTACCTTCATCGGAGTTGCCAGCTTGCAGCCTGCCCTACAGACCCTGAACTCTACATTCCCACACTTACATGAGATACTTTAATAAATTTCATATCTATGGCTATCTCCTGCTGATTCTGTTTCTCTAGAGAACCCTACCTAATACAGCTTGGTACCAGGAGTGGTTCTTAGGAAACAGAATCTTAAAAATGGGTTTTTACGACTGGTTTTCTACTCTGACTGGACTCAAAGGCAATAAGGACTCTGTTTCCTGTAATCAGAATGACACTGCCAATCCATGGGGTGAGCTGGCAAAAGAGATAGTCAAAATATCACAATGGATTCTTCTATGAAACCAGGCTCTGGAGGATAGTTTTTGACACCTTTATGGAGTTTTTTGGAAATAGGAGGTAGAGAGATGTTGGCTGGTTGTTGTTAGATATGCTATATATACTGATGAGGGAACGGGATGAGCTGAAGGCTTCAAATGAGATGCTTACGCGCCATATCACAGATGTAAACGCTTCTATGAGTACCCTGAAGGAAAATCTTATTTCCTGTAGCGGCAGACTTGAGAGCTCTGAAAATCAGACTCAGAATTTCACTGTGAGAGTAACAACTTTACAACATAAACTGAAATCTTAATCTTGCATGGTGTCTGTATTGACTGGAAAGGAGTGGGGAACCCTGAAAAATGGGATGGTGATATATGGGTTGATAATGATGGCAGTGGAGAGACTGAAACCCTAGATCATGCCGAGTCTTTTCTAGATAACCTTGTAATAGTCTGCCCTGAGGGGCCATGCAACCACCCTGATAAGTCGGCCATGCAACCTCCACCTGAAGGGATTAACCCTAGAGTGATTAATCCTATTTCACCAGATGAAACTGCAAATGAAGCAACTGGCTTGGAAGTTGCTTCATCACCAACCCCCAGCCTCCTCAATTCTTCCAGACATATAACTAGATGAAAGTCCCAACAGATCCCAAAAGGTGAGGTGCAAAGTGTTACCCATGAGGAGATACATTATACTCCAAAAGAACTGCATGAGTTTTCCAATTTATATAGACAGAAATCAGGGTAATATGTGTGGCAATGGATTTTAAGGGGGTGGAACAATGGTGGGAGGAATATAAAGCTGGATCAGGCTGAAATCACTGATGTAAGCCCACTAAGCAGAGATTCTGCAATCAATGTTATAGCGCAAGGAGTCAGAAAAGGCATTATCAGTTTGGATGGTTGGCTAAACTTGAATTACCTGCAGTTGAAATACTATTATACCAGTATATTATACCAGTGACCTGGTATAATCTAGATGAGGAGATCCAACGGCTTAGAAAGACTGGAATGTTAGCGTGGGTATATCATGGAAAGCCTGCTCATATACCCCAGGAATGTCAGAAGGATGCATCTTTTACCAGACTGTATGAAATAAATTTGTGAGACTAGCTCCATCCTCCCTGAAGAACTCTGTAGTTGCTCTTCTCTCTAGGTAAGATATTACGGTGAGAACTGCTGTCACTGAGTTGAACTCCTTAAACACAATGGGGATGACCAGATCCCGAGTTGGCAGAAGCCAGGTGGCAACACTTAATCACCAAAAACCAGGTGGACTTGGCTATCATAATGAACAGCAGACTCAAAGCAAGAGTCAAAATAAACTGACTTGCAGCATTGGCTAACAGATCATGGGGTACCTAGAAGTACAATAGATGGTATTCCAGTTTGCTAGCTGTCAGAAAGCAATATACCAGAAATGGAACAGCCTTTAAAAGGGGGAATTTAATAAGTTGCTAGTTTACAGTTCTAAGGCTATGAAATTGTCCAAATTAAAACGTCTATAGAAATGTCCAATCTAAGACATCCAAGGAAAGATACCTTGGTTCAAGAAGGCTGATGACATTCAGCATTTCTCTCAGCTGGACAGGCACATGGTGAATATGGTGGCATCTGCTGGCATTCTCTCCAGGCCTCTTGCTTCATGAAGCTTCCCCGGGAGGCATTTTCCTTCTTCATCTCCAAAGGTCGCTGGCTGGTAGACTTTGGTTCTCTAATCCTTCTGTCATGGTTCTGCAGCTCTCTCCTCATTCTCAAAAGGAACTCTCTCCAAAAATGTCTCCTCTTTTATAGGATTCCAGTAAACTAATCAAAACCCACATAGAATGGGTAGAGACACATCTCTAGCTAAGCAAGTTTAATACCCACAATCGAGTCACATCTCCATGGAGATAACCTAATCAACTTTCCAGCCTATGGTGCTGAATAGGGATTAGAAGAAACTATTGCTCTCAGAAGACTGATTAGGATTAAAACATGTCTTTTCTAGGGTACATAATCCTTTCAAACCAGAACAGATGGGCAGTGTACTAAATTCTTGTTTGAGCTGTATAAGCAATACAGTTCTAGGTCAAATGAACAGAAGTCTAACTTGAATCACAAAAACAGAGCCACAGCCCCTTAACCAACTTCCAGACTTGAGACAGTTTACAGACCCAGAGCCCCTTGAATGAGGGGGAGGCCAGGTCCCTTTGGGGGAGGACCCTGTTACACTGTTACAAATTTATACTGTTAATCTTCCTCCAAGCCTTCCGCAAGGTTGAGATCTACAGCCTTTTACTAGCCTTTACCAGGCTTCACCTTTTAACTGTGCACTGGGGAAAAGGAAATGATTATGATGATGCTGGCTGCATCCACAGCTGACTGCATCTGTAATCAGCTAAGGGGAGTGTCTTCTGCAATGAGTGATGCTTAATCTAATCACCAGAATGCTTTTAAGGAGGATTCAGAAGAGACGGTCACTCTTCCTCCTTCAGCCAGTGAGCCTCTCCTGTAAAGTTCCTCCAGACCCTTCATCGGAGCCGCCAGCTGCCCTACAGATCTGGCCTCTTTCTTTCCCACGGTTGCCCACCAGCCTCTCCTGAGAGTTTGCTGAGGACCCTCACCGGAATTGCCAGCTTGCGGCCTGCCCTACAGACCTTGGACTCTACAGTCCATATGTGAGATGCTTTTAAAATCTGTATACCTATGGATATCTCCTGCTGATTCTATCTCTCTAGAAAACCCTAACTAATACACATAAAAACCACCAAAAGTGATGCAAAAAATAGAAAATCTGAACAGACCAATAGCAAGTAAAGAGAATGAACAATTAAGAAATGTCCAAAACAGAAAAGCCCAGGACCATATGGTTTCAAGGGTAAATTCTATCAAATATTGAGAAAAATGAATACCAATCTTCCTCAAATTCTTCCAAATATATGAGAGCAGGAAACACTTCTAATACCTTCTATGTAGTTAGTACCACCCTGATACCAAGGCCAAAAATGTCACAAGAAAAGTTAGGACCAATATCTCCTGTAAATATAGATGCAAAAATCCTTAACAGAATACTAACAAATTGATTGCATCAGCATATTATAAGATGACTAGTAAAAACCCCACCACAACCAAGTGGGATTTATTCCCAGAATGCAAGGTTAGTCCATTATGCAGAAGTCAAATCAATGCTAAGCTATTCAGTTAAGGTGTGACCCACCTCATTCAGAATGCTTCTTAATCCTATTATTGGAGTCCTTTAAAAATGAATGAACACAGAGACAAAAAAAGAAAGCCACAGAACCAAGAAAATGAAATCAATGAAACCTAGAGAGAAGAGACCAGGAGATGCCCTCTGTGCCTTGCCACATGGCAGAGGAGCCAAGGATCACTGGCAGCTGGTCTTTGGGAAGAAAGCATTGCCTTGATGATGCCTTGATTTGGTTATTTTCCTGTCCTCAAAACTGCAAACAAATAAATTTCTTTCATTCCATTCCATTGTTT
Organism: Myrmecophaga tridactyla; assembly: GCA_004026745.1. NCBI lineage: Eukaryota > Metazoa > Chordata > Mammalia > Pilosa > Myrmecophagidae > Myrmecophaga > Myrmecophaga tridactyla. The sequence goes on from PVIY010019792.1 coordinate 14,000, forward strand.
AAGCCAAGCCATTTCATGCTATTTGCTGGAGCAGCCTAGGAATCTAAAATATTAAACCTCTCACACTGAATAACAGCTAACATTTACTAAATATATTTCATTATTTCATTTCATTTCACCAGAAAAAAAAAGTCAGTGTTTGAAGCTTGCCCTTATTAAACTTAATTTTGCAACAGAGAAGGCAAGACTACCTATAATTATGCCTTAAGAATTGTTCCAGAAAACCTCTTTGGGGTTGCTCTCTCTTTCTAGCCCAAATCTATAAGGAAAATCATTACCCTCCCTGCTACATGGGACATGACATTTAGGGGTGAAAATTCTCTCTGATAGCGTGGGACATGACTCCCAGGAATGAGCGTGGCCCTGGTACTGTGGGATCAACAATGCTTTCTAGACCAAAAGGGGGAAAAGAAATGTAACAAAATAAGGTTATCAGTGGCTAACAGTCTTCAAATGGAGTTGAGAAGCTATTTGGAGGCTACTCTTAAGCAAGCCTAAAGTAGATATTGCTATTTGCCTTGGTTTGCCAAACCCCAACAAACATCATTCCTGCTAAACCTAAAGAACACCCAGGGCTCTATCTGAGATGCTACAAGTTTCTTGCACTTGGTTTACCTCTCAGAAACCTAAAACCTTTAGATTGTCCCTAGACCAGGTAAATCCTGAAACCCAGACATGCCAGTCTCTTCAAACATCAAGTAGTTCCATCCCCCTATCCCATACTGTCAACACCCCTTTTCAACATGAAAAAGTTAGAATGGGCATAGCCCCAAAATCCCTAAAGGCTGGGAAAAAGATTAACGGAAGAGGAGTTATAATAAAGAAGTTAGGATTTAACAACTGAGTATGGCTACTGAATCTTTATGTTGATATTTCTTTTTGGTCTTCCAGTTAACTCCAGCCCTACAAATGCTATCCACTATACCCCAAGACTCTACAAAATCTGTCCCCACCTTACTTTTCTGACCTTATCTCTAGATATTTCATAACATTCATTTTCTATCCCAGCCAAAACACTAGTAGTTGTTCTCTGAACTCACCAGGCTATTTTACATTGCCCATCTTTATTTCTTTTTTTGCATGGGCTGGCATTGGAAATTGAACCTGGGTCTCCAGCATGGCAGGCGAGAACCCTGCCTGCTGAGCCATCATGGCCCACCTGCCCATCTTCACCTTTATTCAGGCTTTAGAGTCCAAAACATCTTTCAGCTTTCTCCCTCAACTGAACTCCTTCCCAACCTTCAATACCCCACTGTCTTATTACCACCTCTGGGTAACCATGCTTCATCCTGAGTCAGAATTACTCACTCCTCCTTTTGTTCTCAGAGCATTTTATTCATACCTCTAATTACAGACACCCTAACGTTATATTACAATTTATTTATGTGTCTATGTCTCCACTAGGGTGAGCTCTCCTTCAGGGCAGGGACTGGGCTTCATTCATGTTTGTATCACCAACTTGGCATACAATCAGGGTTCAGGACATACTTGTTAAAGGAAAACCAAAAAGTTAATCAATATTTATTCCAGGTATATAAGAGTGGTTCAACAACAACAACAAAATCAATTAATGTAATACACCACATCAACAAACTGAAAGGAAAAAACCACAAGCTCATCTCAATTGATGCAGAAAAGGCATTTAACAAAATCCTACATCCTTTCTTGATAAAAACAGTTCAAAAGACAGGAATAAAGGAAACATCTTCAACATGATAAAGGACATATATGAAAAACCCATAACTAACATCATAGTCAACGGTGAAAGACTGAAACTTTTCCCTCTTAGATCAGGACCAAGACAAGGATGTCCACTGTCACCACTGTTATTCAATGGTGTGCTCGAAGTTCTAGCCAGAGAAATCAGGCAAGAAAAAGAAATAAAAGGCATCCAAATTGGAAAGGAAGACGTTAAACATTCACTGTTTTGCAGATAACATGATCTCATATTTAGAAAATCCAGAAAAACCTACTACAAACCTACTTGAGGTAAAAACAAGTACAGCAAAGTGGTGGGGTGCAAGACTAATTCACAAAAATCAGTAGGGTCTCTATATATTAGTAATAAGTTATCCGGGAGGTAATCAAGAAAAAAATTCCATTTGCAATAACAACTAAAAGACTAAATGTCAGGAGTTCGGGGAAGATGGCAGAAGAAGATAGATCAAGCTCAATACTGCTCCAAGGAACAGCTAGAGAAGGGATGGTAGGGTGACTGAGACAGCAATTCCAGGGTATAAATGACCTGGGAGAGTCTTCTGCACCACATAGGGCAGTCCTGGTTGCAAAAGCTGAGGAACTGAGATGCAGAGAACCAGAGACTGTCTAGGTGGTGCAAACAGCCTAACTGGAAGCCCAGAGCCCTCAGGAGCACATGGACAGGGATACGGGGACTAGGAAGTAAGCCAAGCCATGTTCCTTGAACACATTACCCTCACCAGCGCAGCACTACAACCTGAGACTCACCCCATACCCCACACACCTGAATCCTGTACATGGCCCCCACCCTGCACTTCAAGTACCCTGACCCACCAACCCCTTCAGAGCAAACCAACCCTACTACCCCTCCCCAAGTGCACGGACGCCTGCCCCAGCCCAACCCAGCCCAACCCACATCACCCACGCAGGTGGAGTCTTGCCCTGCCCTTCCCGAGCCCTACCTCCAGTTCCTGCCCACTGCAAGCAGTCTCCAGTGCATAAAGGCTGCAGGTGCTTATCTCCATACTCAGCCTTTGTCCACCCCCAGCCCCACCCCCAGCCCATACAGTCGTGCACCCCACCCTGCCCTCCCTGAGCTCTGCACCCATGTATATCAGTTTACAGTACTCCCAGATTCACTCATGCACATGGCTGCCAGTCATACCCCCCAGCTCTGGGAAAGGGCTGACCTGCACAGCTGGGTCACATCCACTCCCAGCCCACACAGACACAACACCAATTCGCTGCCCTAGCTTTGCACATGCGCACAAAGGGCCCCGTGCCCTAGATCAGTGCACACCAGTGCCCCACCCCCCCCAGACCAGTGCACCCGCACAGCCACATCCTCCCCCACCATTGGGCACCCACTCTCACAGGCACCAGCATGGCATCCCCAACCTGTGCCTATACCTGTACTGCAACGCATCACTGCACTGTTGTGTCCCACTCCACGTCATGCATCCTGCTCTACATCCATCCCGCAAAAGCAAGTCTTTAGACTACTGAAGGAAATCAACTTCCAAAGTAAATCAATCAAGATATTCACATGCCGCGAAGACAGGAGAGTATCACTAAACATATCATGACAGAGACAGATATAGCCCAGCCTAACGAAGAAATTAAAACACCAGAGGAGACACAGACATAACAACTAATCAAAGATGTTCATACAACTCTACTAAATAAAATCAGTGGGAGGGCTAATGACGCAATGGAGATCAAAGAGACACCAGAAGAGCATAAAGAGGAATCTGAAAGAATAAAGAGAAAAAGCAGATATCACAGATATTAAAGATGCTGTAGACCAAATAAAAAACATACTAGAGACACAGAACAGCAGATTTGAAGAGACAGAAGAAAGAATAAGCAAACTAGAATACAGGACAACTGATTTTGAAAACTCAAAACAGCAAATGGCAAAAAAGACAGAAAAATCTGAATTGGATCTCAGAGAAATAACTGACAAAACAAAGCATACAAATATAAGAATCACTGGTGTCCCAGAAGGAGAAAAGAGCAGTAAAGGGTTAGGAAGATTAGTTGAGGATATAATGGGGGAAAACTTCGCAATATTTGTAAAGGATATAAATATGCAAGTCAAAGAAGCTCAATGAACTCCAAACAGAATAAATTCAAACAGGCCTCACCAAGACACACACTAATCAGTCTGTTAAATGTTGAAGAGAAGCAGAAAATCATGAAAGAGAAAAAACAATCTACTACATACAAGGGAAACCACATAAAACTGAGTTCAGACTACTCAACTGGCACTGTGGAGGCAAGAAGGCAGTGGTATGATATATTTAAGATCTTGAAAGAGAAAGACTTCCAGCCATGAATTCCGTACCCAGCCAAGAATTCTGTACCCAGCCAAACTGTCCTTCAAAACTGAGGGAGAATGCCAGAGACCCAGGTTCCATTCCCCAAGCCTGCTCATGCCAAAAAAAAAAAACCCAAATAACAGAGGGAGAGATTAAAATTTTCACAGAAAAACAAATCTTAAAAGGATATGTCAACAAGAGACCAGCCCTACAAGAAATACAAAAGGGAGTCCTGCCAGTTGAAAAAAAAAAAAAAGACAGGAGAGGGAGGTTGTTCTAGTTTGCTGGCTGCTGGAATGCAATATACCAATACACCAGAAACAGAATGGCTTTTGAAAAGGGGAATTTAAAAAGTTGCTAGTTCACAGTTCTAAGGCCGAGAAAATGTCCCAATTAAAATAAGTCTATAGAAATGTCCAGTCAAAGGCATCCATCCAGGGAAAGATCTCTTGGTTCAAGAAGGCCAATGAAGTTTAGGGTTTCTCTCTCAGCTGAGAAGGCACATGGCGAACACTGTCAGGGCTTCTTTCTCAGCTGGAAGGGCACATGGCGAACACGGCGTCGTCTGCTAGCTTTCTTTACTAGCTTCCTGTTTCATGAAGCTCCCTGGGAGGCCTTTTCCTTCTTCATCTCCAAAGGTCGCTGGCTCATGGACTCTCTGCTCTCTCTGAATCTCCTTCATTCTCTAAAATGTTTCTTCTTTTATAAGATTCCAGAAACTTATCAAGACCAACCCAAATGGGTGGAGACAAGTTTCCCCCAATCCAGCTTAATAACCACTCTTGATTGGGTTACACCTCCAGGGAGATGATCTAATTACAGATTCAAATATACAGTGTTGAATAGGGATTATTCTGCCTTTACAAAATGGGATTTAGATTAAAACATGGCTTTTCTAGGGGACATACATCCTTTCAAACCAGCACAGAGGTCTTTGAAGGAGGGTACAGAATAGAAGAGTACCAGTAAGGGTAACATAAAGGATAAAAAGAGAAAAAGGGAAAAGAATATAGAGACCTGACAAATAAAATCCATAAGATAAGATAAGGGATTTAAAAAAATGCCTTTTCAGTAATAACTTTGAATGTTAACAGACTAAACTTACCAGTTAAAAGATATACATTGGCTGAATGGATTAAGAAATACAATCTAGCTATATGCTGCTTACAAGAGATTCATCTTAAACACAAGGATACAAATAATTTGAAAGTGAAAGGATGGAAGAAGATGTTCCATGCAAGTTGTAAAAGGAAGCAAGAGTAGCTATACCAATATCAGACAAAATAGACTTTAAATGTAAAGACATCATAAAAGACAAAGAAGGACACTATATATTAATAAAAGGGACAATTTTCTCTAAGAAGAGATCACAATCATAAATGTTTATACTCCCTATCAAGGAGCTCCAAAGTACACAAGACTGACACTGACAAAACTGAAGAGAGCGACAGATGTTTAAACAATAGGTGGAGACTGGATACACCACTCTCTTCTATAGATAGAACAACCAGACAGAAGATCAAAAAGGAAACAGAGAAGTTAACTTGATAAATGAATTAGACCTAACAGACATATATAGGTCATTCACCCCAAAATATCAGGATATACATTCTTCTCTAGCTTCTGGAACATTCTCCAGGATAGATCATATGCTGAGGCACTAAAAAGGTCTTTATAAATTTTAAAATATTGAAATTATTCAAAGCACTTTCTCTGATCACAATGGAATGAAGGTGGCTCTCAATAAGCACCAAAGAATGAGAACTTTCACAAATATATGGAGTTTAAATAACACAATCTTAAACAACCAGTGGGTCAAAGAAGAAACTGCTAGAGGAATCAGCAGCTATCTGGAGATGAATAAAAATGAGAATCCAACATATTAGAACTTACGGGATGCGGCAAAGGCTGTGCTGAGAGGGAAATTTATTGTCCTAAATGCCTAAATTAAAAAACGAGAAAAATAAAAAATTGAAGACTTAACTGCTCATCTGGAGGAACTTAAGAAAGAACAGCAAACTAACCCCAAAGCAAATAGAAGAGAAATAACAAAGATTAAAGCAGAGTTAAATGAATGGGAGAGCAAAAGACTAAATGTCTAGGAATAAACAAATAAAAACGTAAAAGTTATGTACACAGACAACTACAAAACACTGCTAAAAGAAACCAAGGAAGACCAAAATAAATGGAAGGATAACCCATAATCATGGATTGGAAGGCTAAATGTCATTAAGAAGTCAATTCTATCCAAGCTGATCTACAAATTCAATGCAATACCAATCAAAATTTCAACAGCTTACTTTACAAAACTGGAAAAGCTAATTATCAAATGTATTGGGAAGGGTAAGGGGTCCCAAATAGACAAAAAACATCTTGAGAAAGAAGAATGAAATGGAAGGACTCACACTTTTTGACTTTAAAGCATATTATAAAGCCACAGTGGTCAAAACAGCATGGTACTAACATAAAGATATTTGATCAATGGAATCAAGAATTCAAAAATAGATCCTCACATCTATGGTCAATTGATCTTTGACAAGGATCCCAAATCACTCAACTATGATAGAACACTCTCTTCAATAAATGATGTTGAGAGACCTGGATATCCATATCCAAAGGAATGAAAGAGGACCCCTATCTTATACTCTATACAATAGTAATTCAAAATGAATCAAAAACCTGAATACAAGAGCCAGTACTGAAGTATATCCAGAGGGGGGTGGTCTGCACCACATGCAGCCGTGGTGGTGGTGGTGGTGGTGGTGCATTCAGACCTGGCAGGGTGCGACCCAGCAGGGGCCCCTCAAAGGGGCTGTTGGATCTCATCCACCCCCGCACTCATGTAGCCCTGCTGAAAGTGGTGCAGATGGTCACTCTGCTGACTGCCTTCAACCGCGTGAGGGGCTCTCTGTGGACCACCTTCAGTGCCTACAGCTACTCTGAAGACATTACCATTTGCAACTTGATTATGATCCTTACCTTTTACCTGGTGCACCTCTTCTGCTTCTACCTTGCGCTCTTCTAGATCAGCTGGCCCTTATCGGTCCTTGGTTTTCTGGTCACCTTCTTCATGGTGAGTATGCGGCTGTCCTGCAAGATCTCATGTGTGACCCAGTCAACAGATGGAGCTGTCTGAGGATGCAGGCACTCACGGGAGCTTCTGCTGGTAGCTGGCAAAACCTGTAGGCCAGTGACCCATGGAGAGGCTTCTGAATCTGTGTTCCTGCACCAGAGTCCTGTTCAGCTGCTGGCCAGCAGAAGAGGCCTCTCTGCTTTCCTCCTGCCCAAGAAGCTGGTTCTCTGGGCTCCTATGCTGATCCCAGCCTCTTTATCAGGTCTTCCTAGGAGAATATTCCTTCCCTTCTGGAAAAGAACAGCAGCCTCAAGAGAAATTTGTTCTCTTCTCTTCTGCTTTTAGAATTGCCTCAGGTACTGAGACCTCCACTCAACAGAATGGAGGGGGTTCTGAAAACTCGTACATAAATTTGCTTCTCTTTCATTTTCCTCCAGCGAGTGAAGCTGCCTTATGTCCTCATAAAAACAAAGCCTCCTCCTACTTTATAGATAATGTAAACCTGGTCTTGTAAAGTGAGGCGGGCCTGCACAAATAGGATGGGGGCAGCCTGGGTCTCCTTTCCCTGTCTCTGCCTTTAACACCACTGTGTGTGTAGGCATGTGTGTGTGTGTTTGTTTTTAATAAAATACTGACTTGGCCAAAAACAAAACAAACAAACAAAAAGAGTGTTGTAGTTTGCTAGCTGCTGGAAGGTAATACACCAGGAATGGAATGGCTTTTTAAAAGAGGAATTTAATACGTTGCTAGTTTACAGTTCTAAGGGCGAGAAAATGTCACAATTAAAGCAAGTCTATAGAAATGGCCAATCACAGGCATCCAGGGAAAGATACCTTGATTCAAGAAGCCCGATGAAGTTCAGGGTTTCTCTTTCAAGTGGAAGGGCACATGGCAAACACAGTCAGAGTTTCTCTCTCATCTGGAAAGGCACATGGTGAACACAGTCAGGGTTTCTCTCTCAGCTGGAAGGGCACATGGCAAACACGGTGTCATCTGCTAGCTTTCTCTCCTGGCTTCCTGCTTCATGAAGCTCCCAGGGAGGTGTTTTCTTTCTTCATCTCCAAAGGTCACTGGCTGGTTCTCTCTGCTTCTCATGGCTGTGTCGTTCTTCTCTGCTCTTTTTGAATCTCCCTCATTCTGCAAAATGTTTCCTCTTTTATAGGACTTCAGAAACTAATCAAGACCCACCCAAATGGGAGGAGACACGTCTCCCCTAATCCAGCTTAACAATCACTCTTGATTAAACCACATCTCCAGGGAGATGATCTAATTCAGTTTCAAATATACAATACTGAACAGATATTAGAAGAAACGGCTGCCTTTACAAAATGGGATTAGGATTAAAACATGGCTTTTCTAGGGTACATTCATCATTTCAAATCAGCACAAAGAGCTAGACCATAAAAATCCTAAAAGGAAATACAGGAAAACATCTTCAAGATCTAGTTATAGGAGATTGTTTCCTAGACCTTATACTCAAAGCAAAAGCCATGAAAGAAAAACATAGATAAATGGAACCTCTTCAAATACTGAATACTTCTGTGCTTCAGGGGACTTTGTCAAAACGGTGAAAAGACAGCCAACTCAATGAGAGAAAATATTTGGAATATATACAGAAATCCTACAACTCAACAGAAGATAGCACAATTTTAAAATGGGCAAGAGACTTAAATAGACATTTTTCCAAAGAGGAAATACAAATGGCTAAAAAGCACATGAAAAGAGCAACTTCTTTTAGCTCTTAGGGAAATGCAAATCAAAACCACAATGAGATACCATTTCACAACTACCAGAATGGCCGCTGTTAGACAAACAGGAAACTACAAGTTTTGGAGAGGATGTGGAGAAACTGAAACACTCATTCACTGTTGGTAGGTATGTAAAATGGTACAGCCATTGGGGAAAACTGTCTGGTGGTTCCACAGGAAACTATAACTTGGCAATCCCACTAGTCATGATATATCCAGGAGATTTGAAAGCAGGGACATGAAGAGACTTTTGCACACCAATGTTCACTGCAGCAATATCCACAACTGCCAAAGATGGAAACCCAAGTGTCCATCAACAGATGACTGGATAAACAAAATACAGTATATGCATATGATGGAATATTATTCAGCTGTAAGAAAGAATGAAGTCCCAAAGCATGCAACAACATGAATGAATCCTAAGGACATTATGTTCAATGAAATAAGTCAAACACAAAGGTCAAATATTATATGAGCTTGCTGATATGAACTAACTATAATATGTAAACTCACACACATAAAACATACAATATAGGTTACCAAGATAAAAAATGAGGCTAAAGAATGGGGAGCAGTTGCTTAATATGTGCAGAATGTTTAACTACAGTACAATTAAATATTTGAAAATGGACACAGGTGATGGTAGCATGTTATTTTGAGAATAATTAACAGTGCTGAATGGTGGGTGAGTGTGGTGGAAAGGGGAAGTTTAGAGTCATGTATATCACCAGAAGGAAAGTTGGAGGTTAAAACATGGGAATGTATAACACAGTGAATTTTGCGGTGGACAATGTCTGTGATTAATTGTACAAATATTAAAAGTTATTTCAGAGGGTGCAAGGGTAGTTCAGTGGTAGAATTCTCGCCTGCCATGCAGGAAACCTGGGTTTGATTCCTGACCCATGCACTTCCCAAAAACATGCAAACACAGAAAGAAAAAACAAACAAAAACTCAACAAATGATGCTACAATAAAGGAATATTCACATGGAAAAAAGAATGAAATGTGGCCCCCACCACACAGCATACAAAAAAAAAGTTATTCTGTGAACTAGAGCAGATATACAACACTATTATAAGGAGTTAATAATAAAGGGGTATATGGGGAAAATGTACCTATTGCAGACCATGGTAAACTAATATTTTAATACTCCTTCATCAACAGAAACAAATGTATCACATCAACACTACTGGTAAACAGTACAGGGGGATAAGGAGTACGGGAGATTAGGGGTTTCTTTTTTTTTTATTTCTTTTCTGGAGTAATGAAAATGTTCTAAATTTCATCATGGGATTGTATGCACAACTATGTGGTGATACTGTAAACCACTGATTGTACACTTTGGATGGTTTGTATGGAGTGTGACTGTATTTCAATACTTAATAAAACTGGGAGAAAACATCAATCAATAAATCTGCAGTCAATTAAGCAGATCACCTTTCCCCTGTGAGGGCCTGATGTGCAATGGCTGCAGACAGCAGCCTCTCTGGTAGTGTACGCAGCTGATTGCTTGTATGGTGTTCTAGTTTGCTAGATGTTGGAATGCAACAGAGCAAAAATGGAATGGCTTTTAAAAGGGCAAATTTATTAAGTTGCAAGTTTACATGTTCTAAAGCCATGAAAATGCCCAAATTAAAATAGAAATGTCCAATCTAAGGCATCCAGGGAAAGATACCTTGGTTCAAGAAGGCCAATGATGTTCAGGATTTTTCTCTCAACTGGAAAGGCACACGGCGAACACGGAGGCATTTGCTAGCTTTGTCTTCCAGCTTCTTGTTTCACGAAGCTCTCCTGGGGGCATATTTCCTTCTGCATCTCCAAAGGTCTCTGGCTGGTGGACTCTGATTCTTGAAGCTGTGCCATGGCACTCTAGTGGCTCTGAAAGGAAATCTCTCCAAAACGCTTCCTCTTTTAAAGGATTCCAACAAACTAATCAAGATCCACATGGAATAGGTAGAGTTACAACTCCACGGAAGCCATCTAATCAAAAGTTACCACCCACAATTGGATGGGTCACATCTCCATGGAGACAACCTAATCAAATTTCCAACCTATAGTACTGAATAGGGATTAGAAAAAACAGTTGCTCCCACAACACTGATTAGGATTAAAACATGGCTTTTATAGGGTACATAATCCTTTTAAATTGGCACATATGGGTTGCCCTAAGGAACCCTGAGGACAGCCCTTTCCTGCTGAAAGCCCTTTCCTCATGCTGTTTCCCAACCTAGGCTCCAGACAAGTTTACAAGGTGCCTTTGGAAAGGCTCAGATATGGTAGTCAACATCATCCAAGTCATCATGTCCATCCATACCAAGCTTCAAAACAAGGAACATGCGGTTGAGGTACTATGCAGAGCCAAATTTTAGTTTCCTGGCTGCCATAAGATCCATATCTCCAAGACATGGGGCCTTACCAAATTTAATTCTGATGAGTTTGAAGATGTGGTGGTTGAAAAGAACCTCATCCCAGATCTTTGTGGGGTCAGTATATGCCCAGTCATGGCCCAGTGGAAAAGGAGCAGGGCCCACACTCGAGAGGCCCTCATCTAACTTGTGCCTACCGATAAACTACATTTCAACTCCATAATTTCCATTTTTAAAAGTAGATTCCATCTCCTTATTGATATTTTCCCTATTTGATACAGCACTGTCATCATACCTTCCTTCCTTTATTTCTTTAATCCGAATTTCCTTTAGTTCTGTGAACACATTTATAATGGCTATTTTAAAGTCTTCTTCTGAAAATAAAACATCTGGACTCTCTTATTGAGATTTTCCTTTGGCTCCTTTTTTTCTAGTATAAAGGTCATATTTTTCTGTGTCTTTATATGCCTCATAATTTTTTAGTTGGAAACCAGACAATTCAGATAATATAGTGTGGTGACTCTGTACATACTAATTCCCTCTGCCCCAATCCAGAATTTGCTATCACTATTTCTTTGTTTACTAGTTTAGTGGCAGACTGCATAATTTTAGCAAAGTCTATTCCCTCACCTCCTCACCTCATCCTGTGTTGAGCCTGTGTTTCTCCTCAGGAAGCTGCAGTTTTAGGTATGCCTACTGTCACCCTAGGATGACAGTTGTTTTGGTAAGATTTTCTTCCTCCTATTTCCTGTCTACTCAGCTGTAAAACTAATTGCTGACTGATTTCTCTCGTTTTCAACAATGCCACGAAACATAAAATGCTCCAAAAACTAATTCAATCAATTTCTGGACCCTTGGAAGGAGCTGTTTGAGGTCAGTGTTTGATTTTCTTATCTGACCCCAGAAAGTTTCCTCCCAACTTAGGAGAAAATCTTTGCAGAGTTCCTGAACATGACTCCAAAAACATGATCCATAAAAATAAAATACTGATCAATTGGACTCTACTTCAATTTAAAATTTTTGCCTTGCGGGAGGTATTTTTTAAGAGAATGAAAAAACAAGCTATAGGTTGAGTGCAAATACCTGCAAATCACATATTGAATAAAAGACTTGCATTCAGAATTTATAAAGAACTCCCCAAATTCAACAGTATATTTAACATAAGTCAATCAATGTAACACACCTCATTAACAGAATGAAAGAAAAACCCCACAGGATCATCTCAGTTGATAGAGAAAATGCTTGTGACAAACCCAACATCCTTCATGATTAAAAACACTCAGAAAACTAGGAAAAGAAGAGCACTTCCTCAACATGATAAAGGGTATATGCGAAAAAAACATAGCTGACATCATATTCAATAGAGAAAACCTGAAGATCCTCCTCCACCACCACCCCACCCTACCCTGGAACAAGACAGGAATGCCTGGTTTCACCACAGCTATTCAACATTGTACTGGAAGTTCTAGCCAGAACAATTAGACATCTAAAAGAAATAAAAGGTATTCAGATTGAAAAAAGAAATAAATCTATTTGTATTCAGAGATGACATGATCCTATTTATAGAAAATCCCAAAGAAGAGACACACACACTCACTCACACATACACAAAATCTAGGCCTAATAAACGAATTTAGCAAAGGTACAGGGTACAAGATGAACACACAAAAATCAGTTGTGTTTCTACACACCAGTTGTGTTTGGAACAAACAATCCAAAAAGGAAATTAAGAAAACAATACCATTTACAACATTAATTTGTCATGATGGCAATACTACTCAAAATATCTATAGAGTCAATGCAAATCCTATCAAAATTCCAATGGTCTTTTTTCATATGGAATTGCAAGGGACCCCAAATAACTAAAACAATCTTGAAAAAAATTTTAAAACTTACTGCAAATCTATAATAATCATGATAATGTAGTCCTGGGTCAAGGATAGACATATACACCAATGAAAAGAATTAAGAACCCAGAAATAAACCCATGTATCTATTACCAACTGATGTCTGACAAGGGTGCCAAGACCTTTCAATAGGGAGAGAATAGTCTCTTCAACAAACAGTGCTGGGAAAACTGAATATCAGTGCTAGTGTGACTGTGCTATGTACCCGAGAAAAGGCCATGTTCTTTTAATCCATTCCTGTGGGACAGCCCTATTGTGGGTGGGATCTTTGGATTAGGTTGTTTCAATTGAGATGTGACCCAGCCAATTAAAGATGGGTCTTAATCGTTTTTACAGGAGTCCTTTATGAGCGGATAAAGGATAGAGAGAGTTCAGAGAGAAAAACACTGAGAGAGAGAAACACTGAAGAGAAACTGCTTAAAAATGCCCCAGAGGACTGGACAAGGTGGCTCAGCAGGCAGAGTTCTCGCCTGCCATGAGAGAGACCCGGGTTCAATTCCTGGTGCCTGCCCGTGTAAAAAAACAAAACAAAAACCCCAGAAATGCTAAGAGAGGACCCAGAGAAGCTCAGAGAGGAGACCACTTGAACCAAGAGCTGACAGCAATGAAACCTGGGAATGAAGGACCAGGAAGACACCAGCCATGTGCTTTCCCAAGTGAAAGAGGTGTCCCAGGTGCCAGCAGCCTCTCTTCAGAGTTCAGGTATCATCCTGTTGATACCTTTATTTGAGCATTTTTATAGCCTAAGAACTCTAAACTGTAAGTTAATAAATCCTCATTGTTAAAACCCAATCCATGGGTGGGCAAGTAGTTCAGTAGGCAGAGTTCTCGCCTACAAGGCTGGAAACCCAGGTTTGATTGCCAGTGCCTGCTCATGTAAAAAAAAAAAAGAAAGAAAAAGAAAAGCCAACCCATTTCTGGTATATCGCATTCCCTCAGCTTTAGCAAAGTGCTAAAATCATAAAACTCTTAGAAGAAAGGATTAAGAATATAGTGTAAACATTCATGAGCTTGCATTTGCAATTTAGTCTTAAAAATTACATCAAGGGCGGCTGCCGTGGCTCAGCAGGCAGAGCTCCGACCTGCCATGCTGGAGGTCTGGAGTTCGATCCCTGGTGCCTCCTGCCCATATGCAAATTAAAAAAAAAAAGAAAAAAAAATTACATCAAAAGCTGAGGCAACAAAAGAAAAAACAGATAACCTGGACTTTACCAAAATTAAAAACTCTTCTGTTTCCAAAGACACTATCAAGAAAGTGAAAAAGACAACGTAAAGAATGGGAGAAAATATTTGTTAAGGGGTTAGTATCAAGAATATATAAAGAGCAATTACAACTCATCAACAAAAAGACAACCCAAATAAAAATGAACAGAAGACCTGAATAGACACTTCTCCAAGGAAGATATACAAATGACCCACAAGTTCATGAAAAAAAAAAGTTCACTATCTTTAATCATTAGGGATCTGTAACTTAAAACCAGGAGATACTATTTCACACCGACTAGTTGGATATTATTAAAATATATATATATAGAGAGAGAAAATAACAAGTATAGGTGGGGTTGGGGGGTACACTTCATTGCTGGTGGGAATGTAAAATGGGTCACAGCCTCTGTGGAAGTGTTTGGCAGTTCCTCAAAATGCTAAACATAGTTACTATATGACCCAGCAATTCTACTCTAACCATATGATCCAAAATAAATGAAAATATATGTCCACACAATAACTTGTACATGAATATTCATACCAGCATTTTAGTCACACCAGTCAAAAAGCAGAAACAATTTAAGTATTCAGCATCTAATGAATGGATTAAAAATGTGGTATATTCAGACAACGGAGTATACTGGACAATTTAAAGGAATGAAGTACTGATAAATGCTACAACATGGATGAACCTTGAAAACATTATGCTAAGTGAAAGAAGCCGTCACAAAAGACCACATACATGATTCCACATATGAAACACACAGAAAAGGCATATGCAGAGCCAGAAAGTAGATTAGTGGTTGCCAGGCAATGGGTAAGGCAAAAGTGGTGAGTCACTGCTAACAGCTAAGGGGTTTCTTTTTGGGGTGATGAAAATGTTCTAAAATTGCTTGTGAGGATGGCTGCACAAGTGTACAAATAAAAAACCACTGAAATGTACATTTAAAAGGGTAAATTTTATGGTACACGGATCTCTCCACTCTGATACAACAAAAAAAGTAGGCTCAAATCTTTGCCATGTTAAAATTCTCTCCCTCAGACATTCATCACCTTCTGCTATCACCTCTTTCTACTTTTCACTTCATAGGTGAGCTTCTGGAAACAATCCACATTTGTTGTCTCCACTCTCTGACCTCCCATTAACTCCTCAAGTCAATAAAATCTAGCTCCTGACACAGTCTACCAAAACTACTCTCACTCATTTATCAAATCCAACAGCCTTCTTGTTATCAACTTCAAAAGACTCTTAATAATCCTTACTTAAATCAACTTCTTCAAGCATTTGAAGTATAGCTTCCTTTTGAAATGATTCAACTTTGGCTATTAGGATATTTCCGTATGATTTCTCCGTATCTCTAAACACTTAAGAATTTCCTTTTCCATTTTTCCCTCTATCTGGCTTCAAATGTTGTTCTTCGGGGTCTATTTCTAGTACTTCTCTCAGTCAGTACACAGTATTACCTAATTCAAAGACTTCATCTAACACCATATTTAAGCTGATGACCCTCATAGCCAGACCTTTCTCTCACACTTTAAATTCATACTCAGCAGCAGATGTTTACACATGGATGCTTCACTCAATATATACAAAAGCTAAAATATTGCTTCTCCTCAAATTTACCCCTTTCCTAAATTCCCTGACTCACTAGATTGTATCACTGTCTAATCAATCACCAAAATTAAAATCCAAGTCATCTTGAAAAGTATACTCCTTAGTACCAGAATGATCATTCTGGTATTTCATTTCTCAAATGAAAACCTTATAATGTTTCTTTACTGATTAAAATTCCTATACTCTATCATCACCTACAGGAAAAAAAAATGTCTAAAATTCTTAAATGGCATTTGGTGCTTTTGAGGATCTATCCATACAGCCTCATCTTCTGCTACTCAACACCACAAATCTAATTCTACTACAGAAAACAACTTTCCATTCTCATAAATGTGTCATGTTCTCTCTCTCCCTCTCGTCTTTGTTCAACTTTCCCTTTGCCTGAAGTCCCTTTCCCTCCCTTTTCTGCCTTAGTCATGTCTAAGTTTTCTTCAACTTTAATGGCATAAACTGTAAAGCACCTAATTTTTAACACATAGGAGGGGGTTAAAAATGGGTTCTGCTGGCTTAGGTCTCGCTTCTTTGTCGTGTCTCAATGGCTCCCATTTGCCTACAAAATAAAGTTGAAATTACTTTGATGACATATGAGACATAAATCCATAATTTGGTCTCTGCCTACCCCACCCCCAATTTCATGTCTAGGTTGCCATACTTTTGGTCACACTATTCCTTTTAAATGCTCATCCTTTCTATATCTGTATATATATTTTTACTTACCACCCCCCTCTTCTTCAATTCCTCCTTCACTTCCCTTGAGAAACGATGGCTATCTCTTTTGTACACACATCTCGTACCTGCATACCTTTTTCTTCTAATCAAAGTATTCATAAAAATGTATTGTACTGAAACAAAAAAATAAAAGTAACAACAACAAAAAAACAAAAACAAAAAAACGTATTGTGCTTGTTGACAGTTCAAGTAAGGGATACAGTCTCACCATCCTGAAGGCAGGGATACTGCCTTACTCATCTTTAAGTCTTCTTTACCTGGCATGGCACCAGCTGCACGATAATTCCTCTACCCTAAATAATCTGCATTTTTCCTTGTCCTCTCTTACATAATCTAATGGAAGCTTCTATTAGAGATTTTCTTTCAAAATAGAAGATACTTTCGGGTTACATTCTGGGCCTAAATCTCACCTTGAGATAAACTGTACAAATTAAAGTTAATATGCATTTTCTAATAGTATTTTTAATCTTTCTAAATTAAGGGAGAAACGGTCCCTGCAAGATCATAATGAAAAATAATATTTTGAAGACCTAGCAAGTTAGATATAATGTAGTTTTGTTTTTAAAATACTTTGTTTAAAGAATTGCTTGTCAATAGTTACTCAAATTAGTCTGCCAGACTTGGGAGCGATGGGTCAGACAGAAAAGCAGGAACCACTCTCCCGACTTCTTTCCTACCCCGTCTACTGCTGACACAGCTTACGTTAATTACTCATTTTGAGGAAGATACTCAGAAAACATCAACGCACCAAGATAATTCTAAACGTAGATGTGATGTTACCTTTCTCATTACAGTCCCATTTATTCATTTAGAAATGCTGCCTCCATGGGCTCCAAACCAAAAGTGGCCCTATTCCTTGGCACCACTTAATTTGTGAATATCTGCCCCACTATACTGGAGTGCAGCCCAAAGTACTGCAACATTAGAATACGTCCACTCCACCAACCAAAAGTGTCAGTGAAAGTGTTTCTAATCCTGCTGGAAGGTGTGTTAATTCATTGTTCAAACGAGTGTACTTTTCTTACATGCACATTCAAAACACTTCGAATTAAAAATTTAATTACATTCAAGAACTCGAGTAGGTCATAGAGGAAACACGCTGCTTGCTCAAGAGGGCGACTCTGTAGTAAGGAATCCCAAAACTTGAAACAGCACACTTACTTCAGGTAAAGCTGAGGCTGGAATAGTTTGTAATGCCTGGTTCATTCTCAAGGCCACGATAAACTTAAAATTTTTTAAATTAATAATTTTTAAAAAGCTGACCTCATTGCAGAGCATTTGGGCACATGCACACTTGAGAACGGTCGTGAGAAGCATTCTCAACTCCAAATCTGTCCGTCCGTTCCCACTGAAACCTGAACTAAGGGCTGTCGCGCCCGAAGGAGCCCAGGGCTCCACCACCGGCGGGGGCTCAAATCAAGCGCCTATCTCCCTGAGCTAGCGCTGGAGGAGGGTCAACATTCCGGGTAAGAGTTAGGAGATAATAACAACGATGAAAAGGGCCTGAGTCCCCTCTCCTCCGCTCAGCGTGCTCCCGAAGGGCTCTCCTACGGCGCGGTGAAGCAAGGCGGAGGCCCCCCACACCCAGAGAGCACCCCACCGCACGTGCGGGTGCCACCAGGGGAGGCCTGCCGGCCAGTGGACGGGATAAACAGCAAGGGGGGACAGCAGCCCGGCCCGGGAGGAACCCTCACGGGGCAGCCACGCCCCCCAGCCCCCAACTCCCACCCCGACAGCGGCCAGCGCCAGCCCCGCCCGCCGCCTGACAGACCCCGGGGCGAGGCCGGGGCCGCAGGGGTCCCTGAGCACGCGAGGGGCTCTGCGGCGACCACGGCACGCCACCACTCCACGCGACTGACCTGTGCGCGCCGCCGCGCGACCGCCGCCCCAGCCGCCGTCGCCACCTCGCGCTCACGCTGCCGTCGCCGCCGCCGTCACCGCCCCCCGCGCCGCGCCCCTGGCCGGCCTCAGGAACCCCATCCCCACCCCGCCCAGCCGCCGCCTGTTTACAATGACTGGGATGGAACGGGACGAGCCGGCCCCGCACGCAGGCGCACTCCCTCCGCGCGCCGCTTCCGGGTGTCCTGCTG
Organism: Myrmecophaga tridactyla; assembly: GCA_004026745.1. Lineage (NCBI taxonomy): Eukaryota > Metazoa > Chordata > Mammalia > Pilosa > Myrmecophagidae > Myrmecophaga > Myrmecophaga tridactyla. The sequence continues at coordinate 32,753 of PVIY010019792.1, forward strand.
CTGCGGGCTGACGGCTAAGACCGTCGAGGGCCCCTCGCGCGGGGCACACTGGGAGGCGCAGTTCGCGGAAACCCGACGTTCGGGCCGCGGGAGGACGCCGTGCGGAGGGCGTGCACTACGACACCCAGGAAGCACCGCGCGCCCTGCGGCCACGGGCGCGCTGTGGTCACCGAGAGCGAGAGTGTGCGCGACGCGCTGGTTCTGCGCCGGCGCCTGCGCAGTGCCCGGCCTTGGGAACTGGGTGGGCTGCCCGCCCGGAAAAGGAGTTAACTACGGTGGTTTGGGGGCTGTTCCCGTGGTGGTTCCTCCGCATTCTGAGCCTCCTGTCCTCGGCTTTCGAAGTTCAGCCCTTGCTTATTGCCAGCAGGCTTCAGTGGTGCTAACCGGTTAAACCAGCCTCGGAGGCCGGGCCAGCCTGCCGCAGGGTGGGGCGAAATCCTGGCCTTCAGCTGGGCGGGGGACCGTTCATTTCGGTGGGAACTCTTTTGCTTGGGGGTTTTGGGAAGAGGAAGCGAGGTGGATCTGTGGAGGGAGACCGGTAAAAACTGTCGGGATCGTCTGCAAGATTCCTTGGTCCCTGTGGGGCAGCGGACAGCTGCCTGCCCGCCACCCATCCCTTTGGCGCCACGTTTACGAAACACCTGGATTAGAACTGCCCAGCTGCATATTTACGGCACCGGTAGAACTGGAAATAATTGGGTTTCCTCCAGAACTGAGGGCGTAGAAAAGTCCTTTGTAAAGGACTTGAAGAATTGTTCTAATGTACATTGAGGACTGGAAAGCAGGGTCTTATCACGTGTTCTTGCTTTCTAAAAGTAGGCAGTTTTTTAGGGAAGAAGTGGGATTTGGGGCAGATAGATGGTCATACCCAATCACTCCCTTTCCTACCTGCAATGCTTTCTTTAGAACTTCATTATATATTTGCATTGGTAGGCCACAATCCAGCCGACACTATACCTCCCAGATCAGTTTTCCTCAAATCTGAGGACAGATTTATCTTCTGTACTCTGCATGGCCTACCCAGTAAAGTTCAGCGCCCCCCTCAGTCTTACACTCAAGAGCTTCCCACAATTGGATGCTGAGGTGGTCTGTGGTAGCCACTGATTTTTCAGACTGCCCCAAAAAAGTTCTCATCACTGCTTCTGGAAACAACAGTTTCCTCTTACCACTGGGATAGGGATGTAACCATTCATATCACTAGACCCTGTGCTCTGGCAACGCTGATTGGGCCAAGGAATAGGCACTGACCCAAGCTAGGCCCATGCCAGAAATTGCTGAAAGGACACAAAGAAGGGAGAAAAAAGGTTTCTGCTGAGGTCACTGCTGATGACTATATTCCATGCAATATATTGAAGCTTGTCTGCAGTAGGAATGAACGTGGCCAATTGAAATTGCAAAGAACAAAGAAAGGAGAAATGGAGGAGAAAAAGCAATTCGTAGCATGTATGCAGTTGGTTGGGGCTCAGAGCCCGTATTTCCTGCAACTGGTCTCTATGTGCTATGAGTCTATCAGTCTAATGACTCAATATATTCATTCATGTACTCATTGTTATTAAGGGCTAATGTGTGTGGTTATAGAAGATATTTGTTGGTTTCCTCCCAAATAATTCGTTCCTCCCATTTAAGCCATGCAGCATATCCATTCTCTCTGACAATAATGATAGTTTCAGAGAGATATGTATAGCCCAGTCAGAGTCAATGAATCCCACAGAAACTTGTGTTAGGGCCTCTAGGAAAGTGCAGCTTTCTTATGTTCTGATATTGTTAGCTTGCAAGCTGCCGGAATACCACATACCTGAAATGGAATGGCTTTTTAGAGAGGGAATTTAATAAATTACAAGTTTACAGTTCTGAGGCCATGAAAATGTCCAAATTTAGGTGCCTATAAGAGGTTACCTTCACTCAAGAAAGGCCGATGAAGTTTGGGGGTTCTCTCTCAGCTGGAAGGGCACATAAACGATGTCTGCTATCTTTCTCTCCTGGCTTCTGGCTTCATGAAGCTCCCCAGGGGCTTTTTCTTTCCTCATCTCCAAAGGTTTCTGGCTGCGTGGACTCTCTTGGTTCTGGTTGCTCTAAAGTTTTTTCCAAAATGATTCCCTTTTAAAGGGCTCCAGTAAGCAACCCCACCTTGAATGGATGGAGACACATCTCCATGAAAACCATCTAATTAAAAGTTACCACCCACAATGGGATGGGTCACGTCTTCATGGAAACAGTCAAAAAGGTCCCACCCAGCAATATTGAATGAGGATTAAAGTACATCGCTTTTCTGGAGTACACAACAGATTCAAATCAGCACAGGTATGGTCTACGAATATGAGAACTGAAAATGTGGCAATATTTTGCACCTACAAAGAGAGAGCCTGGAGACATGGGGTTTAAAAGGGAGGGCGTCGGTTGAGCTTGAGGATGAAACGAATACTGTCAAATAAGTACCAGAAAGATGGAGCAGAACCTTGCTCTTGTTGACACCATTAGAGCTACACAATCAATCCTCACCTGAAGCAAGGCTTGTGCCTATAAACTGTTCAGTATTGTGAGCCATACAATTCCCATATTGGTTAAGCCAGTTTGTGTTGGGTTTTCTGTGACTCAAAGTTCTGGAAATCTTACCTCATTCAAATTAGATTTCTTTTACATGAAACTGAAAGGTCCCGATTTAAGAATAAATTATAAAAGGGATTTTGTCTATGACAGTGTGACATGACTGGCAATTCCTTTGAACCTAAAACGAGTATGAAACGAGACGAAATTGTCCAAAACAGCAATTTCAGGGCACCAGAAATCAACCGAACAAATTGAAGTATCTTTTCTTGGAAACCTGCTAGAACTTCCAAAAAAAAATAGGAAATCTGCGGCCTCCTTGCTTGAGGCTATTCTAATCCAGTCCTATTGCCCCAGTTCCATTGAACCAGAATTCTAGTTTTACTGTGGTGGACCAGGCTAGCCAAAAAGTTTAGCAGCTTTGCTGCAAGAGGGGATGGACTAAATTTGTGGTGGGAAGTCAAAAGTCACAGTATTACAGTAAAATTTGCATGCTCAGGTGAAAATAAACGTGGAAAACCCACAACTTTGCTAACTACAAGTGGGGCAAATGACAAAGCAGCCAGAAACATCTTCCAACAGGAAGATATCGGTAATAGACTCATCTGAGGGCTAAAATAAGTTCTTTAAATGCCCCTGGCTGGCTGGGAAACTATTCACATGCATGGAGGTGAGTGAAGGGACCCATTGAAAGGTGAAAGCCAAGGGAAACTTGAGAACTGGTGGCAACTTTGCATCTCTTAATCCACCCAAAGATCTACTGGCAGAGGGAGGAAGACTTACAAACCCACGATGTTTGAGTAAAACCTTTGCCCAAATCATTATCTGACCACTCAACTATGCAGATGCAGAATTAAATCAGAATTAAAAAACAGCAGACACATCAGAAACAGGACAAGGATGCCCACTGACACCACTGCTATTCAATGTGGTACTAGAAGTTCTAGCCAGAGCAGTTAGTCAAGTAAAAATAATAAAAGGCATCCAAATTGGAAAGGAAGAAGTAAAACTTTCCCTATTTGCAGATGATATGATCCTCTATATAGAAAATCCTGAAGAATCCACACAAAGCTACTAGAGCTAATAAGCAAATTCAGCAAAGTGGCAGGGCACAAGATCAACATGCAAAAATCAGTAGTGTTTCAAAACACTAGGTAATGAACAATTTGAAGAGGAAATTGAGAAAAATTTTCCATTTACAATAGCAACTAAAAAAACTAATATCTGGGAATAAATTTAACTAAAGACTTGTATGTGGGAAAATACAAAACACTGCTGAAAGAAATTAAGACCCAAATGAGTGGAGGGGCATTCTGAGTTCAGGATCAGAAGACTAAATATTAAGATGGCAATTCTTCCCAAAGCAATCTACAGATTAAATGCAATACCAATCATAAATTCTGACAATCTTGGAATGAGACACTTCCGAGGTCTGTCTCTTCACAGAAGCTTTGCACAACGAGCAAGAACTGGCAGAAACATCTTTTCTCAAAGCTTCAGAAAACAGTTAAAAGAATGCAATTATAGGGCAAGCCCCAGATCAAGAAAAGGTTACTTAAAAGCAGGATTCCTGGCACCCTAGCTGGCCCTTCCCTCACCCCTTATCAGCTTGGCACAGAGTCAGCCTGTGTTCTCAGGCTTGGGTCCTGGTTCCAGAGGGAGCAGAGTGCCGCCCCCCCCCCCCACATGCTGGGAATGCATGTATCTGACCCAGTCTGTCTGGTGGTGGCTTGAGGGACTCCTCATCCCAGAACTTGCCTTGCATGTAGGAGACAGCTCATGGAGTTCTGTCTGTGAGAGAGTGGTCAAGTCATGCTCCTGCAGCAAGGCATGGCTGGCTGTAGGATACACAGCAGGCTGCCTAGGACCATAAAGAAACTTTCCTAGAAAGGAGGGAATCTTTGTAACTGTAAATAGGGGAATTCCTAAGGCCACAGAGAAAATGCATGCACAGAAAGGATTAGGAAGGCCCCTTCACTTTGGCCTAGAACTATTCTCAACGCACTTGCACAGGTCCATCTGCAAAGACCTGGCATTCAAGGAAAACAGTATTAATATTAGCTGGATGCAAGCCTAAAGAACAGATGCCATAGAGTTTAAATCGCAGCAATAACACGGTAAGATATAGAAATGAACTTCTGGGAAGATGGCAGATTAGGATAGGCAGAACTCACTCTGCCACCATAAAACAACTAGAAAACAGGCAGAAAATGACCAAAGCAGCAGTTCCAGAGTCCAATGGCCAGAGACGAACTTCTGCATTGTATAAAGAAAACAATGCAGAATGGATGGAAAAGCGGAGAAACTACGACTGAGAAATTGGGGTGAGTGTATTCAATCGCAGCCGCCTCTAAGGTCTAACAGCCGGATCAGCCAGCTGAAAAGCGACACACCCCAGTTCAGAGAGGTGGGGGAGGCAATCCTGTCAGTCCCGCAGACTAGCATTCCCGTGTGGGCTCCTGGAGCCAGTAGACTCATTTTATCCACACATGGAGACCCTGCTATGATGCCCAGTGCCTATCCCCCATCCCTGAGGCAGGCTGCTGCAGGTGCCTGGACTTAAGGGAGTCTGGGAAGCCCTCCCCTCAGGAGGCGAGGGGGATGCAGAGCAGAGCCGATCTGAAAATTGGCTGGCAAGAGAGACAGACACTCTGGGTCCCATTGCCTCTATCCTTTAGGCACAGGGGCTCAGGGCGCTCACTGTGAACAGAAGCAGAGAGGCAGGGGCCAGGCAGCTACATTGCAACGCTAGGTGCCCTTCCCACACCCCCGAGGCAGTCTTGCTGGCTAGCAAAAAGCAAAGCACTCCTGGGCCAACTGCTAGCTGGTAAAGTCAAACCTCCCTATCCTGCAGGAGTATGGGAGTATGGAACCACCAGACCCAATATAAGCCAGAGTCTTTGCCATTGCGCACAGTGCCCACCCTCATCCCTGGAGCCAACAGCTTCACGTGGGGGCCTGGCCTTTACTGGATTTTAACCTGGTCTGGACCCTGCCCAGTGAAACGCCACAGTCAGGGAGAGGCGAGGTTTTGGGGAAGAGGTGGCTGAAGAGTGCCATCTGCTGGGAAGATGGGGGGAAGTGCAGATTGGCGAGCTGCTTCTCTGCCAGACTCCAACAGCCTTCTGAAAAGTGCTGCTCCCCCTGAGACAGGCCGGTGCCTTGGTTTAACTGGGAATTATTAATTAAAACCAAGTGACAAAGGAGACCTTAAGATAATCAGATTTGCAGGAAACCAGCAAAAAAATCACCAACTGGATGAAGAAGCAAGAGGATATATCCAAGCCAAATGATGAAATTAAAAAGCTGGAGGAGACAGAATTTGGAGCATGTAATCAAAGATGTTCAAACAAATCTCCTAAATATCTTCAGGCTAAAGAAATAAAGTATATCAGAGAAGACACAAGAAAGCATAAAGAACAATTTGAAAGAATAAATAGAAAAATAGTGAGTCTTCTGGAAATGAAAGATACTGTAGATCAAATTAAAAATAGAGACTCACAACAGCAGATTTGGGGAGGCAGAAGAAAGAATAAGCAAACTAGAAGTCAGAGCAACTGAATTCAAATGCACAAAAGAACAAATGGTGAACAAGATGGAAATCTTTGGATTGGATATCAAGGAAATGATGGACAACACAAAGCACACAATTATAAGAATCATTGATGTCCCATAAAAAGAAGAGAGGAGTAAAGGGCTAGGGCGATTGAGGAAATAATTGGGGAAAACTTCCCAACTCTAATAAAAGACATAAATATGCAAATCAAAGAAGCCCAACGAACTCCAAATAGAATGAATCCAAATAGACCCACTCCAAGACACATATGAATCAGACTGTCAAACGCTGAAAAGATATAAAAATGTCCAGGTTTTACCTACAACCTCCAGATGGGTCCCTGGTCCAGATAAGTCCTGAACCTAGCCCAGTCTCTCCAGAACATCAGATAGTTCCATCTCCCTACCTCACATTAGTGACAGACCCTTCCAATATCAAAAATTTAGAATTCCCGTAGCCCAAACAACCCCAAAGAGAGGTATGGAAAGATCAAAGGTGATGGTGGAATTATATATAGAAGATAGGACTTAACAAATGAATATGAATGCTGAATCATTAAATTGATATCTCTTTTAGTCTCCAGTATTTTAGAACGGCTAGAAGTACAAACCTAAAGTTGTGAAATTGTAACCTGTGTCAAAGTCTGAAATATGTTCTACAACTAATTGTCATGCTGTGCTTTGAAATTTATAGCTTTTTTGTATATATGTCGTTGTTCACAAAAAAAGAAGGAAAAAAGTCAATTGTGGTGATAAAAAAATATTTAAGCTCTCTAGCCTCCAATATTCTGGAGCAGCTAGAAGGAAAATATGAAGGATCATATGGTAGCCCATGACAAACTGTGGGATCTGTACTGTAACTACTCGTTAAAGAGTGCTTTGAAAATTATTGCTTTTTTATTTCTTTGCTTTGTATATATGTTATAGTATACAATTAAAAAAGTTAAAAAAATATATATGACCGAAGTATTGTTATACTTCAAAGATTTTTAAAAAAATAATCCTTTCAGTATCTTGAGAAATATATCTGCCACTTAGGGGGTAAGTGGACAATCAATGTTAGAAAAAGTAAAGCAATGTCAATAAAGTCCTTAAAAAAAAAGTCCATGTTTTAACAAGAGGCCATCAAACATACAATGAAATAGGAAGAAACAATATACACTTAAGTGTTCAGAAAATGGATGAATAGATAGAAAGATAGAGTGAATGGTGGAAAAATGTTAAAATTGGTGGCTCTGGGTATCTGTGGATGTAGGAGTATGTTTGAATTCTCTGTATGGGGCTTGTACTATGTTTGTAAACTGTCCTATATGTTTGAAAGTATTTCAAAAGAAGCTAAAAAATGTAATTTCAAAATTATGGGAAATAAAGACATTTCCAGAGAAACAAAAGCTAAGATAATCTGTTGCTAGTAGACCAGCCCCACAGGAAATGTCAAAGTTTTCAGGCTAAAAGAAAATGAAAAACTCAGATATGCAAGAAGGAATTAATATGTGGATAAATATAAAAAGACCGTGTGAACACACACAAGCACACATTTTTTCTTCTCTTGATATCGCTAAAAAATATAAGGTTAATTAAAGCAATAATAATAATGCTGTACTGTTGGTATTATAATGGATATAAATGCAATATCTAGTAATAATAGTACAAGGGAAGGGGGGGAAATAGAACCATATAGGAACAAAACTGCTATGGTTTACTCAATTTAAATTGGTGTTAGCCTGAAGTTAGAGCCTATTAAGTTAAGAATATACATTGTATTCCTTAGAGTAAGCACTAAAGCCTAATTTTAAATAGAACTAAAAAAAATAACAGAGGAATTAAAATGGTACACTAAATAATATTTGTTTAACATAAAGACTTTGAAGAGGAATTAGAAGAACCAAAATGACATGAAAAATTCAGAAAACAAAATGGCAAATGCAAATCCAACCACATCAACAATTATATTAAATGTAAATGGACTAAACGTTGCAATCAAAAGACCAAGATTTCCAGGCTGATAAAAAAAAAAACAAAAACCTTCTATATATGTTTAAGAGATATGCTCTAGTTTTAAAGATACAGATTAATTGAATGAAGTAGAATGGAAAGAATTATATATGCTATGCAGGCAGTAAGCATAAGAAAGCCACAAAAAATTGACTTTAAGACAAGGAATATTAATAGAGACCCATGAAGGACATTTCATAATAATAAATAGGTGAATACATGAAAAATATGTAATAGTTTTAAGTATATTTGCACCTAAAAATAGCTATATTTGCACCCAAAATACATGAAGCAAAGCCTGTGAGAATTTAGTGGAGAAATTGACAATTCAGTTATATAGTTGGGAGTTTCTAACTTCTCTCATTGGTTGATAGAACAATGAGACAGTCTATCAACCAGTCTTTCATTGGTTGATAGAACAAAACACTTCCATTGTGGATGTTATGTGGAAGTGTTTTGGGTGATGAGGCACAAACACAGATAGCTAGCCAGCTGAGAATACGTGAAAGGACAGCTTTATTAGATTAAAGAGCCTGCAGGAGGAGAAGGGAGAATGAGGGCAGAGGAGGTGTCTTGTCTCACCTAACCTAGGCTCCTGCAAGGGTCCATGGAGGAGGTGGGGAAAGAGCACATGTGGGTCCTGAGTTCTCACCTTTATTGTGACCAAAAAGGGAGGGATAGGATTTTCCCATGGATATTGGGGATTGGAGGTTTCAAACCATATAGTGCAAAAAGTAGAAGTGGCAAGGGCCATTTGGGGAAGCTAAGGGCAGCTTCCTTTCATCCAAACCATGTGGGAGTACCTGCCTTGCTAGTAAGTGGTGTGGCACAAAAGGGTGATGGAGACGTCTCAAAGGGGAAATGGCCTGAGTAAACAGGGGCCTGCCTGCTGTGAGAGGAATGGCTTGGGCAAACGGGCTGCCTGCTACAATAGTTTTACTATAGATGGCCATCAAGTAAGAATACTTTGCGGGGGGGGGGGGAGATATACCCATGGTACAATTCTTAATTTATGCAGGAGGTCCCTTACTTCCTCTGTGTTCTGTTCTCTGCCTTTTTACCCCAGTTTTGGGGATGGGCCCTCTCCCCTTAAATATAATAGGACCCTGGTGATCATAAGGTCAGTTTCAGAGGTCAGAAGGTCCCCCAGGGATACTTGTGTAACTTGGATTATTTGGTAGTGCCTGCTATTTGTTTCATCTAACTGAAGCTTGCATAAGAGTAGCCTCCAGAATAGCCTCTTGACTCTATTTGATCTCTCTTAGCCACTGATACCTTATTATTATTTTTTGTTGTGAAGAATAACATATATACAAAAAAGCAATACATTTCAAAGCACACCACAACAATTAGTCATGGAACAGATTTCAGAGTTTGGTATGGGTTACATACCAAATTTTAGGTTTTTCTTTCTGGCTGCTCCAAGACACTGGAGAATAAAAGAAATATCAATATAATGATTCAGGAGTCACATTCATTTGTAAAACCTGTCTTCCCTTTTATAACTCCACCTCCTCCCTTGTCCACTGATGCCTTATTTCATTACACTTCTTTCCCTCATTTTGGTCAGGAAGGTGTGTATCCCATGGTGCCAGGGCCAGACCATTCCTAGAAGCCATGCCTCAGGCCGCTAGAGATGTCCTCATCCCTGAATGTTATGTCCCATGCAGTGGGGAGGGCAATGATTTTCTCGCAGAGTTGGGCTTAGAGAGAGAAAGGTCACATCCGAGCAACAACAGAGGCTTACTGGAAGCAATCCTTAGGCCTCGTCACAGGTAGGCTAGCCTCTAGTCCTAGCCTGTCCACTACAGAAATCAGCCTCACGAGGGAAGCCCCCAAATCAAAGGAGTGGCCCGTTTTCCCTGTTTTCATTTGTTAAAGCTGCCAGAATGCAATATACAAGAAATGGGACAATTTTTATAAAGGGAATTTATTAAGTTACAAGTTTAAGTTCTAAGGCCATACAAATATACAAATTAAAGCATCCAGAGAAAGATACCTTGACTCAAGAAAGGCAATGGGTCTAGAACACCTCTGTCAGTGGGGAAGGCATGTGGTTGGCATCTGCTGGTCCTTTGGCTTCCGGTTTCAAACAGCTTCCCTTGGAGCATTTTCTTTCTGCATCTCCAAACGTCTCTGTCTGTATCAGCTCTGGTTCCTGTCTAGCTTTCTGCTGGATCTCTCAGCTCCTGGCATCTCCTGGCACTTCTGCATTTCCAAACATCTGTGTCTCTGTAAGCTCTGAGGCAACTGTTCTCCAAGTTTCAGTGTTAGCTCAGAGCTCTTTCCCTCTCCATGAGCTCTCTTAAAGACTTTAGTAAACTAATCAAGACCCACCTTGATCCCCTAAAATTCAGCTTTTCGTTGTGGGTATGCATGTGGATCAAGAAATTTTATTTCTGTTCTGGACCAATCTATCCTGGCCATGGCATCATGTTCATCTGCAATAATTGTAAGGTGTTCAGATTCTGTAAATACAAATATCATTTAAAAAATTAAAAGAAGTATAATCCTCACGAGATCAGGTGGGTTACAGCATTCTGGAAGGCACCTGGTAAAGAGTTTACAGTGGGTAATTCATTTGAATTTGAAAAATGTAAAAAATGAACCTGTCAAGTACCAGTGACAGCTATGGAATAAAACTATTGATGCAATGAAGAGTCAAAGAAACTAAACAGAAATGCCAAGCTAAATTTATAATGAATGGATTAAAGAAAAATAAAGAACTATGGAAAGTTCAGGACATCAAAGAAGTCAAGCAAAATATTCTTATCCAGGCTCCTCTTGTAAGCACAAGAAAGCAACTGGAAGAAAAAATGGTTTAGCAATTACAACAGGATGTGGACATGGATGATATTTCTTAAAAATCTCACTGTAACCAGTGTGTTTGAAAATGTCTTCTGGAGACTTGGAACTTTCTAAACTATTGTTTTATTTTTACCATTAGTTCACTCAAATGAAAGGTAATTAAAAACACCTCTTTCCTACATTGCTATCTATAACACATCCAATGTTATGGATGTTAGATTATATCTCAACTTTAAACCTTCACTGATAAGTTGTACTTAGATAAATCGTGAAAATTCTGTAAGTACAGAAGTGAACTGTGGGCATAAAATGGTCATATAATTTGGGTAATGGCCACCTAGGTAGCATTTATGTAATAAGGAATGACAAAAATTCATGGCTTATGATACATAAAATAAAACTTCCTTTGCAGTAAATTACTCCCTTTATTAATGTTATAGAAGGTGAGATATAATAAGCAGTTAACAATCTGTATGAAAATGGGCCATAAATGATACTTTTATTTCTAAGATTTCCTGTTTTGGCTTCTGTGGTAGTTAGATTCAGTTGTCAACTTGGCCAGGTGAAGGTACATAGTTCTGTTGCTGTGGACATGAGCCAATGGTACGTGAACCTCATCTGTTGCTCATTACATCTGCAATAGGCTAGGAGGCGTGCCTGCTGCAATGAATGATGTTTGATTTAATTTAATTGGCTGGTGCTTAAGTGAGAGAGCTCAATGTAGCACAGCCCAAGCAGCTCAGCATACTACCTCAGCACTCACAGCTCAGCCCAGGCCTTTGGCGATGCAGAAAGAAATCACCCTGGGGAAAGCTGTTGTAACCCAGAGGCCTGGAGAGAAGGCCAGCAGAGATTGCCCTGTGCCTTCCCATGTAAGAAAGAACCTCAGTTGAAAGTTAACTGCCTTTCCTCTGAATAACTAATGAAATAAAATCCCTTTTATTAAAAGCCAATCCATCTCTGTGTTGCATTCTGGCAGCTAAAAACTAGAACAGCTTCCTAGCATCTTACATGAGCATTTTGCCCTCCTGAGGTTTAGACCTAATTATGTTGGACTGTTCTGACCTGGCTTAAGTGTTCTGATAGCCACTTGTGGGTGTTGGGGGTGAACACTGAATGATCTTTTCCTGAAATGTCACTAAACTCTATTAGTTTCCACTAACTCAATTAATTTCCACCAGGAGGTGAAACAAATTTTATTTTTCCAGTTTGGCACTAATTTAGAAGCAGATGAATCCCAGTGCCTTTTAACATTTGTTGCATTGTTTTCTTTATAAAAGCTCTTGTTGTTTTTGAAAATAGAGTTTATGCGTACAGTGTTGGTTCATTATTTGTACACGAAATAAAGTAATTTCTAAAGTGAAAAAAAAAAAGACCTACCTTGAATGGGCAAAGTCACATTTCCATTTAATCAAAAGGTCACACCTACAACTAGGCACAACACAATTCCATGGGGTAATCTAATCAAAGGTTTCCACCCTACAATATTGACTCATGATTAAAGGACATGGCTTTTCTGTGGTACACAACATTTTCAAACCAGCACAATCCTCTATGGTAAAGAGGGTACCCAGATAGGAAAGT